>CAJHQQ010000561.1:0-173675 GCA_905132885.1 Moricandia moricandioides
CGATCGATTTTTTGGGCAGGGTGTTGATTGATTCTCCTTACAACGATTCCTCATTGAACTCATAATCGTAGAAGCATGTAGCCACAAGTTCTGCATCATTACATAATTCAATCAGAGTAGCTTTGCTCTTATTCTTGACAGGTTCATAAAAATTAATCTAATCAATTATAGATAGATACAACATGTTTAGCTTCATATCGCATATAGCTCTCACGGTGACCATGAATGCTCTATCGAGTAGTAGCGAAGAGTTCCAGTCTATCCTGATGTCCATCACATGGAAGTCTATTGGGACTAGGGTATTGTTAATATGCACTGGAACATCTTTTACCATCCCTCCTTAGTTCACTCTTGAGCAGTCTACAAATGTGAACAAATCATTGGAGGGTTCTACTCTCAGGTTCAGCTCCTCAGCCATAGACTTTGGCATAATACTTACTGACGATCCAATGTCACAAAGGACATTGGGATATCCGTGGCCTTTGATGAAGCATAGGATCACGAACTTTCCAGGATCACTTTTCTTTTTTCAGACAAGTCCTTTGCTTCATCTTCTCTCTAGAAAACATCCACAATTTCTAAGTATAATAAGCTTCATCAAAAGAGACATCTATAGGAATTTTAAAAACTCCTTTAGAAAGGTTATCCATCTCCTTTTCATTGGCTCTTCTGCATTGATGCTTGGGGATCTTTTGCCTCCTCTTTGAGTGCCCCTCATCTTGTCTATCGATATCCATAGCTTCAGATGTTTTTGTACTTTTTATGAAACTTTCACGGTTGGACGCACAATTAAACTTGCATTGAGGTTCGGCAATCGAGCTGGTTTCCTCATCTCTCGATCGATGCTGAGGTCTCACTGTCGATCGATTACATCACTATGTCGACCGATGCTTGGACGTCTTTGTCGATCGATGTTAATCAATTCACACGAAGCCACTGATACTGCAAGATTCACCGTCGAGCGATTCTCATTGGTCGGTCTTGATCGATGTTGATGAGAAGTGCCGAGTGACATAGAATTTTCCACATGAAAATTGGTTTCTTGGAGCTTCTCTCTTTTAAGTTCCTGCCATAAATCCTCATCAATCAATGCATTGACGTGGTGCTTTTTTCCAGACTCCATTTTCTCCTTAATCAAGCTCTCATGCCTCCTAATGGTTTCGCTCGTCTGCATACTCGATTCTCCAACTTCTTTACATGGGTGCTGAGGTTTTCGAATTTGGTATTGAGGTTGAAGTAAAGACCATCTAGCTTTCCATTGAAATCCACAGTCATCTTCTGTTGTCCCTCTAAAACGCTATAACCATCGCTTCGATCTTGCTTTCTTGAGTATCTAGAGGAGGATTCTCGTAGTAGGAAGATCTATAAGTTATGTTGTTGTTGAAAGGCCTTCGCTGTGAATTGTGATTGAAGTTGATCGTTTTACCATTTCCATAGAAGTTCCTGTTGAAATATGGATTACCTTGTCTCTGGAAACCATTCTCGTCGATGTAGTTCACATCTTCTTCTTAAATCTCATCTTCTCCTGATTATATTGCTTCTAATTCTGCAAAAGTAACTTGTTTCTTAAGAAACTTTTGAACATTATCCAGTTTTGCCTTGACTTCTTCAATATGCTCCTTGCTCACAGCTCGGGTTGATTTCCTCCTTTCAAAATTTGTGATCTTGGTACTGCTGCTTGATGCTAAATTCTCAATAAATCTAGTAGCTTCTTCAGTGCTGAAATTTCCCTCACTAGCTGTGTCCTAAGCCATCTGATACTGCAATCCAATACCTCTGAAGAAAGTGCTAAGAAGATGCACTTTGTTGAACCCATGATGTGGACAATCTCTCTGGTATGACTTCAATTTGATCCAAGAATTTCTGAAATACTCTGAAGGATCTTGTGAAAAAGTAGCAATCTTGCTCCTTAGATCTTCTCCTCTCGCCTCATCAAAGAAGTTACGCAAGAAAGCATTCTTGATGTCAGAGATCGCGATGGTAGCTACTTATACACCTAACCATATTTCAACAAATGGAAAATAAAGTGAAGTAAAAAGTTAATAAATTTTGCATCGAAAGTCAAAAATGACACTACTCTGTAACAAAAAATTTCTCTAAAACGACACTTAATATGAAACGAAATGAGTATTTTATAAGGCATAAACATGCATTTCCTTTCCAAAAATAGAGAAGATATATATATTCAAAGAAACTAAGATTATTATTGAATATTTTAAACACACACACACACACACACATATATATATATATATATATATATATATATATATACTGTTATTTAGTTTATCACGATATATCTTTTATTTTATTTTTATTTTAGAATATTTCTATAACTTTTCTATTTGAAAATTTATATTTAGCTATTTTAGAAAATTATTCCTAATTAAAATTTTGAAATTTTAGTTTTTAATTATTTAAAAGCTATTCGAAACATGAAATACTATTATAAACAAAATGAATACTCATTTTGTTTCAAATAGATGTCAGTATTAGAATTTCACACATATTTAAAAGATATCAAATTTTGATTACTAATGCATTATAATTTTGTAATTAACTATTCTCACAATTTTTTAGTCAAAAAGAATTTCAATTCATACAATTATTTTTCTTGAAATTTACAATTTACCATTAAGCACTACATTGAAAAAGTAAAAAATGTATCTTTTTGTAACAATTATTTTCTAAAACGTAAATCTTATTTCAAAAGAGAACGGAGCACAAAAATCTTCACTTTCTTAATGAGAAGCTTTCTTTTTCGGTGTTTGCATTGTATCCAACATGGTTAACATTTTAAAATTGTGGTAATGTAATTGATTTTTAAGAAAATCACAGAGACAAAATTTTAAAAAGTATAAAGTATAATTTCAGTTACCTTCATGGTAAATTAATTAATTTTTATGTGGGCCAAACGATTTTTGTTTTTAATAAAAATATGGTCTTTGAAAGTCAAATTAATTTTTATTTATGGAATTATTATGCTAAATAAAATTAGAAAAAAAATCTAAAGTGGAAAAAATGTAAAATACTCTAATATTCCAGTAATATTAAGTATATATCATTTGCATTGGATTTATATATTATAAAAATTACCACATTTCCTAAAATTACACATATCCTATTGAAGATATACATGTATTTAGGGGAATTTCAATATTCTATAACGATACACATATAGATGTCTTCACACTTGTATACTGATACTAAGGTACGAAATTTTGGATAGTATATCAATGAGCTTGCATCTAAACACTCTTATGAAAAATTTATAAAAAAAAAATTTAAATTCTCTATCAAAGAACTAATTTATAAAAATTTAATTTGGGCTAACTAGAATTATTATTGGATAGACTGAACTGATTTTCAAAGATATTTCTATTCAATCTTTTTTATCTGGAGAAAAAAGGGCTTACAGTGCCTAGTTCTATCAAATATATTTGAAGGCACTAGAAAAAAAAATTGAATACTGGTAATTATTTAATGGCAATGTATTAGAGAACAAATTTAAAAATTATAAAATGACAAAAATTAAAGCCAATTTCTAATGTCCTGCACAGTCTCACTAGTCAGATATTTTATGTGATATTTCATTTGATTAATACGAGCTAGCACAAAAACAAAGCAACATAAATGAAAGAAGTTACTCTTAACTGAGAAGGTGGTTACTCTGATTTTAAGTATGAAAAGCTAAAATTAAGATCTTTAATTAATTTTTGATTATCTTAACTGTCTAATAACTATTTGATGGTAAAAGTGAGCGTTACCTTCATGGTTTTCAGTGTAATGTCATTGATAGCCAGAGATTTAAGTTTATTTTCTGATTTTCTTTTGAAGTTAATATATATTAAAAAACACTTTTTAATTAGATTTAAATTTTCTATATATGCTCATATTCACTTGCGAAGTTGCAAGTTTAACCGGGACTAGATTTCGATACACTTTTACATGGTATAAGACAAAATTGGGTAACCCATGTGTTAACGTGGAAATCATTCAAACATCACAATTCTCTAGTCCAATAAAGCTATGTGATAGAGAATGAAAAACTATTAAGAAACTGAAATATATTATTATTAATTTTCCCCGCTTTAATGGGTCAGAAAAGTTTCACTTTTTTATCAACTTTTATATTTAAAGCCCAAAGAACATTTTTGTGAGACATTTGTGTTATAAATAGAAAGCAAACCTATTATAGATATTGATCCGAGTTAAAATTCAAATCTATATGATTAGGATGAACATGGGTGAGGCAGTTTTCCATCCATGTGTTTCCATCATATTCCAACTGGCTCCATGTGTCGCTTGAGAGGAAGAATTGTGTCTTCATCGGCAAAGTCACTAATTTAAATTCCGATAAGTTGACTCCTCCGAAACTTAAAGAACGAACCCCTACTTTTATTCCATTTGTATACTTCGATCTCTCAATCATTGTTGTCTCTATGAATCTTTTATTGTCTTCAGCGGATGTAAACATTTCCAAGAAGCTTTACCCGATTTAGGACACAATCATTTAGGACAATTCTATCTTTTCTGAAAACAATACCAAACCAAAAAACACACTTGTAAAATTCACTTCTTCAAATCATCTGAATACTTTACCAAATCCATATGAAGCAAAAATTGATTGATTCAAACTTGAAGATAAAGCATGACCAGATAAATAGAAGAAAGATTTTGATAAGTTTCTTGGGCTTCCAACTTAAAACCAATTGGTGATAAGTGGATTGGCCTAATTCCCTTATATACTACTCAAGTCCCTTACATCTTTCCAATGTGGGATCTTCTCTCCAACACCCTCCCTCGAGATAATGGTGCGTATAACCATTAATCTCGCAGAATCCACCATTCTCCCTCCGAGACAATGCTTTTTATTCTTTAGCAATCTCGAAAGAATTGAGCTTTCTTGGGCCATCAATTCGTGGGATGATCGGGCCACTGTCCGGGCCGGATTAATGGGTCAGGGTGTGAGCCCGCTCTGATACCATGATAAGTTTGGAGGAAACCTAAAAAGTATAATAGTTTTTCTCTATCTTATTAACTTAGCAAAGAGGCTTATTTATACAAAGTACATAATTTGTCTAACAAATTATTCACATAATAGAATAAGAATTCTAAATTATACATTAATGCTAAATTTCCTAATAGTTAGCTATAAATACATTCTAGGTGATCTCGTTATCATCGAGATCTTCTAATACCCTCCCGCTAGCTCATACGTGGTAATGCGTATGATATTAGAAATTCATCAAATTTTCTTCATGGTGTTTATGCCTCACCATAGGGCCATCAATAGCATATATACCTCACCACGGTCATTGATTCAATGAAGAATACTATAGTAGTTGTATATCTTCATCATCTCATGTCACCAAGTGAATTGAACGAACCCATCTGATCCATGCTCAAAGTCCACATCAACATCATCAAATCATCATCCAGCAGATTCACATATATCCGTTGGAACCATCATCTCTGGACGTCTTTGTGACCACCATCAAATATGCAGTAGATAAATAACCACATTAAGACAAGTCCTCATAAGTTCATGAATTTTGACAAATCAAAACACTACAATCCATGGCATCTCTTTTTCTGTTTTTTTTCTTATGAGTAGCAAATCAAAATAATATAGAATAACATGAATAGAAGAAGCGAAATCATAGCTTTAGTAATCACTATGATTTTCTATCATTTTACCTTATTCTTATTTTTTGATACGCTAAGAAGATGAAATATAGAAGAAAAAATACTAAGAATACAAAAGAGACACTACGTAAAAAAAAACAATTTTTTTTTGAGAAACCATAAATAGAAAAATATATAAAAAATAAATCTGCAGCAAAAGCGGTCAAGAATCAAACAAAGTCTTTTGTGTGTGGCTAATGCTCTAATACCATGTCAAGAAACTTAAGTTGTATAAAGGTTTCTCTCATTCTTCTTCACGTCATATACATCATATTTATATGAGACCACCTAAACCTACTTGCCTTAAACAATATTATACACATTTCCTTTATCATAGGAGATGAGATACAAAGAATATATATTACGAGATATGATATGGGATCGTATGTAATCATATCTCAACAGATTTGAAAACAAATAAGGGTAGATAAGTTGAGGAATGAGAAATGAAGTTTAACTTGAAAAATTTATTCAGTTTTAACTAAAAATAAATAGTGATATGAGTGATAATCAACTCTGTTTTGCTTAAAGCTTAGCACAAAAAAATTGCCAAACGAAAAAAAGATCCGTGAAGCAAGTTAGATCGGTAGATCAAAAGTATTTACAACCAAAATAACGATGACCCGCGTTTTCTTAAATAATACACAATACAAAAATTAATGATATAATGAATTATATAATCGTAATTTTTTTTCATTCCTTAACTAATTCAATTCCTAAACTAGTTCCACTTCTAACTAATATTCCCTTAAATAATTCCTCCTAAACTAAACTAATCTGCAAAAAAATAAACCTTTTGTAAGGGGAGAGGAGAAATAGAGAGTAGAGGCGAATGAGAAACGCGAAAGGGGGGGGGAGGGGGTGAATGGGTCTGGTATATAGAGAAATTTGAGTTCGTTCATAATGGAGTTGTAATGTTACAAAAAGTTAACGGCGACCCAAATTTTCCAATTACAACAAAATAACGACGATCCATATTTTTCAATTACGATGAATTAACAACGAACCATATTTTCCTATTACGACGAATTAATGATGAAATTTTGTATTACAGCGAAAGAACGACGAACCTTATTACACACAAGTTTCCCTAAATAGGGTTTATACTCTAAACCCTCAAATCGTAACCCTTAAACCCTGAATTCATCTTCGGATATGCAATGTAACACACTTGCTCTGTTTGAGATTCAAGATGAAGGGTTAAAACATGTTGTACCTCCGTGCAGCATTGACATTCACAACTCCAAACTTGTTATACCAAACACCTCTATTGACGACGAGGTCGAACCGGTCACATTTGAAAGCAACACATTTCATCTTCACTAAACCGGTGAACTCGACTTCATTAATCTCTTGCAAGATTCCATAGGATTTTTTTTCACCTTTCATAAATATTACTGACATGGTGTGTTTATTGTTTTAGTATGTTATGAATATCCTAAACAATTAACTATCAAATTAATCATAATCTTAACATACAAATAAAACTCTTGCCAAGAGAGATCATGTGTAGTACTTAGGGATCGAATCCAGAGAGAGAAATGACACACAATATATTTCTTATTTCTAAGAACTAAGCTAGGTAGATATATATATATATCAGTAGTAAACAATTAGTTTAAGGAAATATTCCTTATCAAGAAGGGATAGATGCAATATGGAAATATTATAATAATGCAAATATGGAAATATGCTATTAAACTAATTAAACTCAAATGTAAATATGCTAGACCTATGGTTTTAGGCTTAATTGATTATAGGGAATAATAAGCACGAAAATTTAAATATTCTAGAACTCAAATATTAACTATTCTGACCCTTTTAACTCCAACTCTCATATGCGAGTAAAAGGAAAGACCATCGATCGACGACTAAGGCTTGATGTCGATCGATTATTAAATCAGAAGAAAGTGTGAATGAGATTTGATATGTTCACCAAGATAATTAGATCAGCTCTCACATGCGCCTAACAACCTAGTTCAATGGAGTCTATTCTAGCACAAAACATACTCTCGTAGTCGTCCATGTCCTACTTTCGAGATCCTAGTTAGCTACTCTAGAATACAAGCATTGAGAACAACTCAATTGATGGATATTAACTAAACCTATCAATTTTACTTTTGGGCTAATCCATGATTGCCATCATTGACCATAAAACTAGTTGATGACTACTCAGACATAATTAAAGTAAGAATAATAGTCTGAATATAATTCATAGATAAAATAATGAGACTCAAATACAAATCGACCTAAGGAGTCATGAATCTTCTTCCCTAGAAACCTTTAAACTATAATAGAAAACTAAACTCTTTTTTTTTTTAACTCTCTCTAACTCTCGACACTCTTTTTGTGTGTAATTCATAAAGCATAAATATAAAACCCTAAAATCTAGGTCAAAACTCGTCCAGGGTATCTTCGTCATTTGTCTTTAACTTGGACTTGAGATCGGTTGTTTGTCGATTGGTTATCAATTGATGGCAAGTGTGCAACATCGATCGATCTTGGTCTTGTACCATCGGTCGATGACAAGGTTGTGGCGTCGATCGACGACTTTCTTGTACTTTGACTCTCGCAATAATCAGCTACGGATTCTTCTCCTCTAGATTTTCCAAAAGCTCCAAGTATCTCCATATATCTCCAAAACGTACTGGACCTGTAAAGACCCTAAAACATAGTCTAGACACACATATTATACCCTAAATAGAGCCTATAACAAGGCCTAAAACTGGTAATAAATAGGCTATGTCAATTGCATAGTTGACTATTGCCCGATGACTTTCATACTCGTAAACGTGAAAAATATAACCTCAAGTAAAAAATAAAGGTGTTGTGGTCGTCTTATAAACCGTACCTTGAATTAATTCGTGAAACTATGGAGGATATAATGGATCATTATAATCAACTGAAAATAAAATCAGAACCATATATACAAATATATATAGTGATGTTTAATATATGTATCTTTAACGTATTTATAATGTTTAATAACTGTTACATGCGTTTTCAGCAACTTAAGAAAGTGTGGGTCTTTCTTTTTGGTGAGCTTAGTACTTGATATTCGTGGCATAACTTTTTAACTTAAGTAACAAGTTCGTTGTTTTTAAAAATTAATGATTATTTTCATTGCTATATATATCTATGAAGGAAAAAATGACCAACATATATATACTTTTCAAAAGACTATTTCTTCACAATTATATTTTGATCTGCCCCTCTTTATTGATATTGTATAGTTTCTATCTTTTAAGTACAAATGAAGTAAGGTGAAATGTTCCTTGTGACTGATGTTGCAGGAGCGACTTGAAAATAAATTATTTTGGGCAAGTAGATCGGTGTAAGAATTCCAATTTGGAAGTATCGTAACTTAATGGTTAAGGTTTAAGGTTTCTATACCCATGTATGGGTTCAAATCCCAAATAACGCAATTTCTTGTAGACTATTGGATGTGCATTTATCCAAAGTTCCAAAGTACTGCAGGCAGAACCGTTTATTATGATAGTCTGTTGCGGAGAGCATGTCTATCAAGGGTGTCGTACATGCATAACCGTCCATCAATCCAAGTATTTCGAGGAGAGATTCATCGTGGAACCTTATCTGTGCAATTATTCATCAATATCATATATGTTATAGGTAGTTAAATATCATATCTAATAGAATTAAGGATTATATGATGATGTAATTGTTAACCAGCATTAAAAAATAAAATAACCCAAAAAATTAAAAACTTTAAAGAAATCTGAGAAACCAAATCCAAATGTACAAGTTGATATCCAATAAAAATAAATATATGTATTTAAAATACTAAATTCTATAATTATTTTAATATACTATTTAAAAATAAATATTTAAAATTTCAGTAATTATCTTTAATTTCCAATTATATATAAATACATATTTATTTTTCTATTCTTT
Organism: Moricandia moricandioides; assembly: GCA_905132885.1. Lineage (NCBI taxonomy): Eukaryota > Viridiplantae > Streptophyta > Magnoliopsida > Brassicales > Brassicaceae > Moricandia > Moricandia moricandioides. The sequence continues at coordinate 9,601 of CAJHQQ010000561.1, forward strand.
TTGTTAAGTATGTGAATTTCATTAGCAAATAATGACACAGAAAGATACATTTTATCGCATCTAAGTTGCTAATCGAAAATCTTAGGGAGCCACAAACAAAAAGGTAAAAAAGACACACAAGACAAGAAAGTTCAATCACAACACAATGGAAGTATTAAAGCTTAGCTAGACTAACAATTCTATGGAAAACTTTGAAGTTTGTAGTAGAAAGAGCGAGAGACTTGATGTTGGAACCTACATTAAAACTGTAAATGCCCAAACCCAATGGTGAAAATCCAGCATATGAAGCAGATGTGGGTTACAAGCAGAAATAAGAGGAGGTATTAGCAGCTCGACTCCGGTCCCATAATGCGAGAAGAGCACAAAAGGTACCAGCTTCAAAACATTAAGAGAGGCAGAAGACATAGGTCTTCTTCCTTCTGTAACTTGAAGAGCGTAGGAACATAGCTCCCATCAGAAGGCGAGAAAGGAGAAGAGACCCATCGAACGGAGTTGAGACATAGCAGAGTAACGGCATGAAACTCCGAGCCATCCTGAAAACCCCTGGCAGATCTGGATCTTAACAAGACGCCATGGAATTGTCGAGGAAATGTACCAGAAAAGAAATCCCCAGCGAAGAGTCTCGCCATCGTCTTTTTCATCTTGGAACAAGTCACAAGACATGGACATTCTTACCTTTAGACAGAGGAAAATAAATAAGGCAGTGAACTGACCAGAAGGGCGAAGGCAGCGACGCATATCAATTCCGCTGCACCCTCCCGTGAGATCTGACCCAGACCCACTCAAGTCAAACATTAGATCTACTTCTAAGATGACGCCTTATGCTCATATCTGATCTTCCACGATTTCGCCGTCACTCCAGGGATGTTGAGGACACACTCAGACACTGTTTTAATTTATCGAATTTGACCGCTATCCGACGAAAACCAGAGTAGATGCAGCAAGGAGGAAGTGAGGAAGTTAACTCGTGAGAGGAAAGAAACTGGATACATGAGCGATTGGGGTGGCGACTGACGGGTAGAGACCCTATGTCGGCCACCATAGATGATGATAGATGCGGTTGTGATGAGCAAAAAGTGTACCGTGAAGGAGAAAACAGAAGAAAAAATTCACACTCTCTAGATTATTTTATGTCTTTTTTTATTTTGTTTGTTACTAATAATATATCAAACTAAACGGATATAATATAAATTTCAGCAATATAAAATAATTTTAAAATGTACAACAAATTATAACCAAACTTGAAGTTTTATTATTCAAACCCAATACGCATATCTAATCTACCCGAACGCATAGACCTAATTAAAAGGATAAATAAGCAAAAGATCTTGGTTTATAGGTACTCCAGCTATCTTCCCATATTAGCTGTTAGGAATAAATAAATGAAATATCTTCCAAACAATAAATTTAATTCAATACTTTGTCATTTACTTTAAATTAAAAAGAAAATAAAAAGAAACGTGTCCAGTAACAGTGCTACGTGTTCGTATTTAATGTGAAGTCACCAACCAGTCTCTTCATTAGTTGTGTGACTCGTGTTCATTCACATTCCAAAAAGATCCAAAATGGAATCTGAACTCCTCTCCGAGCATCCTCCCTTCATCAGGATTTACAAAGACGGTCGCGTCGAGCGTCTCACTGGCACCGAGATCATTCCAACGTCACTAGACGAAACAAACGACGTCGTTTCAAAAGACGTCGTGTACTCACCGGAGCATAACCTCTCCGTCCGTCTCTTCCTCCCTCACAAATCCACCACCGGTACCAAGAAACTCCCTCTCCTCATATACATCCACGGCGGAGCTTGGATCATCGAGTCACCTTTCTCTCCCATCTACCACAACCACGTAACGGAGATCGTCAAATCCGCTCACTGCCTCGCCGTCTCGATCCAGTACCGCCGCGCACCGGAGCATCCGGTTCCGGCTTCGTATGAGGATTCATGGTCGGCGATCGAGTGGATTTTCTCACATTCGGATGGATCCGGTCCTGAAGAGTGGATCAACGAACACGCGGACTTCAACAGAGTTTTCATCGGCGGAGACAGCGCCGGAGCGAACATGACTCATCACATGGCGATGAGAGCTGGTAAGGAGAATCTTGTCCCCAAGATCAAAGGTATTGTGGTTGTTCATCCTGCCTTGTGGGGAACAGATCCAGTGGACGAGCACGATGTGCAAGACAGAGAGGTGAGAAGCGGAATCGCTCAGCTCTGGGAGAAAGTCGTGAGCCCGAACAGTGTTGATGGAACGGATGATCCGTTGTTTAACGTGGTTGGATCCGACTCGGATCTTTCCGGGTTGGGGTGTGAGAGGGTTTTGGTTGCGGTGGCGGGAAAAGATGTTTTTGTGCGGCAAGGTTTGGGTTACGCGGCGAAGCTGAAGAAGAGTGGGTGGAAAGGAGATGTGGAGGTTGTTGAGGAAGAAGAGGAGGGACATGTGTTTCATCTCCAAAACCCTGATTCTGACAATGCTTTGAATTTCTTTGAGAGATTTGTCAAGTTTATAACCACCCCTTGATGATGATATTATGAGAATTATGAATAAATTTGATCTGTTTATGTCATTATGTTTGCAAATAATATAATTCTTAAGGTTCTGTTGATTGACAAAAATGAGTTGATCTACTGCAGCAATGTTCCACCGAACATAAGTACCTTGAGCAGTAGATTATTTTAGTCATTTGTGAAATAGATTAATATTATATTAAGAAAGAAAAATTATAAGAGCACCATTATCCACAGAAACTCTAATGAGTTTTTTAATGATTATTTAAGTATATAATTGTACTTAGTGGGTTTAAGAAACTTAGTTAAGAAACTATTTGATTTTGTGTCTCCAATGGTAGTTTCTTAAGTAAGGTTTCTTTAAAAAAAAAAATTAGTAAACATTTTTTTTAAAACATAAAATTTATAAATTATATAAAATATATTAAAATTTAACATTTAACATAGATTTTAAAATAAAAACATAAAAACAAAGATTAAATAAACGAGAGTAATTTGAAATAAACATCGGAGCTTAGTTGTTGTCTTCATTACGTCCAAATTTACGCCATAGATGTTCAACCAAATCAGCTTTAAGTTGTTGATGCATTTGTTTATCACGAATTCTAGTTCGAGCACCCATCATATTGACGATATTTGTAGGGATATCTGTAGAATACGTGAGATCGACATGTGAACTTCCGTTGTCTTCTCCTTGTTGGAACTCTGAAACATCAAAGTGAGTGTATCCATCTCGTTCGTCTTCAACTATCATATTATGGAGTATGATACATGCTCGCATAATCTTTCCAATTTTGACTTTATCCCAAAAAAGTGCTGGATTTTTAACAATGGCAAAGCGAGCTTGCAAGACTCCAAAAGCACGCTCGACATCTTTTCTGACAGCTTCTTGATGTTGAGCAAATAAAACCGCTTTCGGCCCTTGTGGTATTGGAATAGATTGGATAAAAGTTGCCCATTTCGGATAAATACCGTCGGTGAGATAGTAAGCCATATGATACTCGCTTCCATTGACAAAGAAAGTTACTGTCGGAGCTTTACCGTGTATTATGTCATCAAAAACAGGTGAGCGATCTAGAACATTGATATCATTTAAAGTACCTGGAGGTCCAAAAAATGCATGCCATATCCATAGATCATACGAAGCGACCGCCTCTAAAACGATTGTGGGTTTTCCCGAACCACGTGAATATTGACCTTTCCAAGCAGTGGGACAATTCTTCCACTCCCAATGCATACAATCGATGCTTCCTATCATCCCGGGAAATCCACGAATCTCACCAATATTAAGTAGACGTTGAAGATCAGCGGGTGTTGGTCTTCTTAGGTACTCATCACCAAATAAATAGATTATTCCTTTGACAAACTCTTCCACACATGCCCGAGTTGTAGTTTCACCGAGCCGGAGGTATTCGTCGACCGTATCAGCCGCACAACCATATGCCAAGACACGGATTGCTGCTGAACACTTTTGAAGTGGAGAGAGACTGAGCCTTCCGAGAGCATCTTTCTTTTGTCGGAAAAAATCAACTTCATTTGAGAGTCGATCAACAATATGCATGAACAATGGCTTGTTCATTCTAAATCGTCGTCGGAACAGATTTTCAGGATATGTTGGTGTATCACTGAAATAATCGTTCCATAAACGTACATCGCATTCTTCACGATTTCTTTCGATATGCACTCGTTTTTTCCTTGTTTTCCTTTGTTCTTCATTGATGGAAAAATTCTCAAAAATTTGATCAAAATGTTGATCAAAATGTTGATCAAAATATTGATCAAAATTTTGATCAATATTGTTATGAGAAGAAGATGCCATGAATATAATCAATATGCTTTGAATAACTTTGTGAGGAGGAGAAAGAAAGAGATTAGAAATTTTTTTTTGTCATATAATGCTTACTGAGTTACCAATTTATATAGAGATGGGAGAACAAACATCAGTCTTCAAGCTTGAAACTAAACAACAACATATTGTGACTTTAAACAACACTCGTGAACAAACAACAGTGTTCAAGACTCGTGACTTCTCATGCAAAAACAACAACACTCGTGACTAAATAATGACACATACATCCAACTCTTGTGACACATACATCCAAGTCTCGTGACTTCTCATGCACACTCGTGACTTCTCATGCACAAGAACACTCCTAAGTTGCCTTTGTCTCCCTGCACATAGAAAAAAATAACATTAGACATTGTACATGATCACATTTCACATATCACATAGCACAAAAACATACTGCAAATACACAACATAGAACATAGAAAGAGAATCACATTTCACTTATCACATAGCACAGAAACATACTGAAAATACACGTGATAGATCATACAAAGAGGATCACATTTCACTTAGAACATAGCACAAAAACATACTGCAAATACACAACATAGAACATAGAAAGAGGATTACATTTCACTTACAACATAGAAACATAGAACACAGAAATGCGACATACACACTAATCACCCAACATCTCTGTGATTAACTTCATCTTGAGAGCTTCTTCATATTCAGAGAGTGGCTCTGTTTTTAAAATGAGACTGTCTAGAAGTCCCATCTTCGAGTCTCTCTTTCACTGCCAAGTCTTTCTCTTTGATAGACCACATACTCTGAAACTGAGTGACAGCCTGCTGATCTTCTATTCTTCTCTTACCATAAGCTCCTTTAGCTGCCTTAACACCAGGAGGACGTATGGTTGGCTGATCATCAAACTGAGAGCTTGATGATTGTGCTCCATCCTCACACTTTCTCTTCTTGGCGTTTGATGATTGTGATCCATCAATCTTACTACTCGCAAGTGCACACCATTTCTGGTCGTTTCTCAGCTCTTCCCAAGCATGGTGAAGGTTAAATTTTATCTTATGATCGTTGTAGAAGATCTCGTGTGCCAGTTTAACAATATCACTCTCACTCTGACCACTTGTTTTCTGTCTTGTTGCAGCCGCATAGGCTCCACAGAACTTGCAAACAAGATCATTCATCTTCTGCCACCTTTGCTTACACTGAATAGCCTCTCGTTCTTCACCTCTTTCCACCTTTGGGCTTGCTGCAAAGTAAGCTGCAATGCGCTTCCAGAAAGCACCTGCTTGCTGCTCATTGCCAACTACCGGATCCTTAGAGGTGTTTAACCATGCGCTAATGAGCACACAATCATCAGAGGGAGACCATTTCTTCCTTTCCTTACGCTTAGACAGTGAGTCCTCACAGAAGCTTGATGTTTCAGTACAATCATAATGAAAGGATTCGGGAAGGTGACAATCTTGTTGACTCTGCAAGAGGTCAACAAAATTGGTTGTGTGATGATATGGATTCGTAGAATCCATATCCTAGGAAGTGAGAAAGAAGAAGAAAGAAGAAGAAATGTGTTTCAGGATGTTGGAAGGAGAAAGAAAAAAGAACCCTGGTTTTATAGTTGAAAAGAGTTGTGGGTACAAACATTCATCACAAAAGCTTTCATCACTGTCTTTACTCTTTCACTCGTTTAGAGTTGATGAGTAGACAGCTATCTAACTTATTTATTACCTAACCATCTCCTAACAAGCATTGATTAAACAAATCCTAACTCTAACCAGCATTGATCACATCAACCATTCAGTAACTAAATTCCTAACTCTAACCAGCATTGATCACATCAAGCAGTCACTAACCAAATCCTAACTCTAACCAGCATTGATCACATCAACCAGTCACTAACCAAATCCTAACTCTAACCACCATTCATCACAAGCATTGATTAACCAGCATTCATCACCTAACAACTACCCGGCTAAATCAATTAAGAAAATAGCAAGAAATTGATTTCAACTTTTGCACACTAACCTCAACAGGTTGAACTTATCAAAGCGATGAAATGTAGTCTTGTCTGCATGAACATCCATAAGGTCGACGTTCAGGTCATATCTGTGCAAAGTTCAAACACAGGGAAGAAGGTTTATTTCATCAGCATAACCATAAACATGGCAAAATGTAATAAAGACAATCATCCTAAATACAATTCCATTCATCCTAAATACAATTCGATTTTTAAATACAGAGCCAAATGTAATAAAGACAATCATCCTAAATACACTAATTAAGATGAATGAAATTGAAAGCAAAAGGATGGGGTGAGAAAGTTAATTACCAGATATGAAACGCGTTGTCTGTGGTGGGTTTGGATCCTTATTCTGCCGGAGAAGACGAGAAGCGACGGAGGAGTCACCATCGGGAACGCCAGAGTCGACGAGAGAGAGGCGGTGGTGGTGGGTTTCGATCGGTGGTGGTGGGTTTCGATCGGTGGTGGGTTTTGATCCTTCAACTGATGGAGAAGAGGAGAGAAGACAGAGGAGAAGCGGTGAGGAGCGACAGAGAAGACGAGAGCGAGTCGGTGATGGTGGGTTTCAAACGGTGGTGGGTTTCGATCGGTGGTGGGTTTCGATCCTTCAACTGATGGAGAAGAGGAGAGAAGACAGGGGAGAAGCGGTGAGGGCCGACAAAGAAGACGAGAGAGAGTCTTTCTTTGGTGGGGGGTTTCTGACGGTGGCGGGTTTCGATCGGTGGTGAGTTTCCATCCTTCCTTTCTCACGGAGAAGACGAGAACGATGACAGACAGAGGATCGGTGGTGGAGGATCTGTAGAAGAGGATGTGGTGGAGGATCGAATCCTTCCTTTCGTCGCTTTGCTCTCTTCGACGGAGAACATGAAGAGACCAAATGAGAAGAAAAAAGAAAACAAAAATGAAAATAAAAACTCACCTCCTCTCATGTTGTGACACGCGTCCTAAAAACCCCCTTCATAATCGATCACGAAAATGGCGAAATAAGGATCGGTTACTTCTAATTTTTTTACTTTTCATTTAATTAAATGCTTAATTAACCAAAACTCCCCCCTAAGGATCTGCGATAATGATGGTCTAATATCACTTATGTTTGATTTAGTTATAAAAGTCGAAATATAAACGAGTTGTTTTACTATAAATGAGTTGAGTTGTTTTACTATGATTTATGAAAATGAGTAATAAACCAAACAACGCCAAATAATTAATTTTATTATATTATTTTATATTTGTACAAGTTTAAATAAACTACTTGATACACGACTTGGTTAGAACAAGTCGAAAATCAATTAAATAACGAATAGAAGGTAAGCAACGAGTAATTGTGGCCACTCATAAGATGCATAAATTTTAAGCAACGAGTAATTGTGGTCACTCATAAGATGCATAAATTTTAATTAACTAATGGAATATATACTAAGTATTTAATAAACTAAGTAATATATAACCAATAACCGAACAAGTATAGGATAACAAGTAATAAGCCAAATAACGAGCCAAGTAATTAAAAATAAAAATGAAATTATATACTTAACTTGTACTTGCGAGTAATAAAATCTACTTACTTGTTAGTCGACTCGATTGTAGCAAGTACTTGTTTTTTCAAACCGAGTCGAGTCAATTACCGACCACAAGTCGGGTATCAAGCATTTGTGTCCATCCCTAGTAGAAATTGTCTCTCTAGTATTTACTTTCAAGCTCGTGAGGACTTGAAGAGAATGGATGGAAGAGGGTCACCGGGTGTTTGTTTCAGGATGGTGTTTTCTACGAGGAAGGAATGCACATGTTTCATGGAGGACAAACATGTCCTCAATGATAGACTATTGATATCTTTAACTCCTTTATTGATTATCAAGAATGATGTAACTCCCCGACTGTCCACGGTTAATGGGCCACCACGCCCGATCACTCGGCCTGTGGGTCCCCTCCCGTCTGACGGGCTGTGTGTTAATTTTTTCAAGGCTCAAAAGTTATGTTTATTATCCCTGCAATAACCACCCGATAGGTCACCCATCCTTCCACTACTCCAGCTCAATCAAGTTTAACACTCGAATTCTAAAAGGATGTGTGATAGAAAAAGTAACTGAACTTTGGTGACATAGGTAGCCAAATCAATTATATTAAGTCTTTCCACATATACCAAAAATCGGGATGTTAAAAAAGAATTATAAGATAATTTCCGAGCACAATAACCTTTTCATCGCGAAGATGATTGATCACGACGATCTCATGGCGATCGTATTGTGATTCATGACGTCAGCTATCTACAACAGATAAAGCATGAGTCCTTCGTCATCCTCTTCTAAGTTCTTATATAGTCATCTCTCGATATCTGCTTCAGATCTTCTAATATCAAACCCTCTAGAACAACCCAAGCTTTTGCTTTACACCCTTCACTTAACCATGTTAGACCAAGCCACGTCAACTTCCGCACTTCCAAGTCGATGGTCAGATATTTGGTATCTATCAATACATCCCATTGAAAATAAGATTGCTCTCAAGCTTTTCATTTGGAAACTGATGATTAAGCCCAAGTAATTTCATGAAACTACAGGTTATAGCTTCATGAAATATCGAACAAAATGGCAGAACAAATACATGGAAGTTAATCCGTTCTTCAAAAAGGATGCATAAACGTGACTGGCTGCCCATGACCAAGCTGGATTCCCACTGATCATTTGTACTCACATCCCTTACTTCATGCCTCTTTTGTTTGTATTTGAACATCCAGGTTTTGGAACACTTTTTCCACTTATGCCTTTGTTGTACGAGAACTTGTTGTAGTTGCTTCTTGATATGTATCCATAAATTGTATCTTTCATCATGCAACTGATGCTTCACAACTTGTAACAGATAATGTGTAATTGGTACTTCCTTTTTCCACTGTTTTCTAACATCTTTCTCAAAAAGATCAGACTTGCTTGCTATTGAAAACCACCAAATCAGCACATCCATTAACCAAAAACCAGAAAGTACTCTCTTGTATACTCCCATCCTTGAAAACAAGATTGAACCTGGTGAATCAACTTTAGTTTCAGTCAAACACAACCACTATCCCACATCAGTTCATGCATTTCCCAGACCAAATGAAAGAAATTTCATAACAGCCAGTGTATTAAGCTACTGGTCTGCTCCCCACACGACAACTCTATTCTTCATCATACTCCTCGTTCCAACATAAACTGCAAAACAGAAGCTTGATGTAACTGCTTAAATCTCCACTTATTTTTCCCCTGAACTTTTTATAACTTTCAATCATTTTCTTGTGCAATAGTCTTAACTTTTCAATCCTGACAGAATCATATTGGAGCAGAGATTTCTAATACTTCACCAAATTCTCATCTATTCCATGATGCCACCTATCTCCATCATACTTTTTTTTTCTAACCCAATAGACAGTAGAAGAGTTGTGCCGACTCTGGGTTGAAACTGAAAGAGTTTAAAATCAACAATTGATGCTCTAAACCACAAAAAACTCTCCAGTCTCCAACTCCAAGATTGGTTCTAAGCTCATCAATCTTCGAAGCCATAATTTCTGAAACTGCCTGATTTTAAACTTAGGTTTCCAAGTTTTAGGAAACCTCCCTTGCTTCACCATACATGAATTCTCCTCAGTGGTTTCTGTATTAGTTGAAATCATCACCTACAAGTCATCCTCCATAACCGAATCTGTTTTCTCCACAATCTCAATAGTAGTAGGTTCACATCTCAAATAAGCCAATTGGTCAATTTCATGAAGAGAGTCTTTCTGGAGCAGTACCTCTACTTCGTGAATGGCATTAAGAACTGAGTTTTGCTTGAGCATTAATTCTGGTGAAAAGCAACCAAGGACTAGACAGTCACCACAACTCACAAAAACTTCTTCCTCTGTTTGTGATGTTGTCTTTTTCAACCATGATATCATAGGAACAAGTTCCTTACACAAGTTGATTCCAGTTTTGGTTTGCACTTCTTCTGCAAGACAACTCAAAACCCAGCTAGTCTGTTGTTAATGCAAACAAATTCTCAAATTGGAAGTTTAGACAAATAATGTCTAGTATATAATGGGATGTTCAACTCTGATTAGTACAAAGCTTTTTGGGAAGGATCCCAACACCAAATCCATGTAGGCTTTGCTTTCGGGTCCAAATTAGAAAATATTGTACTAATCGTTCATGAAAGAGTTGGACATGAGGTTGAAAAAGCCCAAAAATTTGTATAAGAGATTTAGGTTACGAAAACCATAAAGGATGACTTGAGGAAGTTCTCTAAAATTTGATGTTCCTAGGTTTGATGGAAAATGGAATTTTGGTCTCTGGCAAAGGCGAGTTAAGGATTTGCTAACACACCAAGGGATGAAGAAGGCTTTGTTAGATTCAAAACCGGAAGCCATAGGTCAAGATGATTGGAGGAGATGCAGCATTAGGTTGTCTCAACGATTTGACTTTGTTTGTTGGATGACATAACACCTTAGGTGATTGACCTCACAACTTGTAAAAGATTTGGGATAAGTTGGAGAAGATGTATATGTCGATATTGTTACCTAGAAAAATATACCTCAAACAAAGGTTGTGTGGTTTGAAGATGTCTGAGAGTGGAGATTTTGTTGCTAACATCAATAGTTTTAATCAAATTACCGGGATGTGAAAATTGAGGACGAAGATGAATCCATGATCTTGTTGTGTTCTCTGCCTCCTCAATATGAAACGTTGTTGATATCTCTAATTGTCAATAAAGTGACTATAAAGCTATAAAGTTGGAGACATTTACTGCTGCGATGCTCTCACATCATATGAGAAGGCAAAATACTAGGATGGCGGATAATATACAAGGTGACAGTTTATATGTCAGTCAGGAAAAAGAAGGCAGCGGGAGAATCAGCGAGAAGGTTCTAGCATGAAAAGATAAAAGTCAAAATTTGGGAAGAAGGTTGTCTACTAGGTGTGGCAAGCCTTTCCACTATATGAGAGACTGTTATGATAAAGGGCAAAATTCAAAGGAAGGAACAAATTCTGCAAATGTGGTTCAGAAGGTTGAAGACTCAGAGGGATCAGCTGATTCAAATATGCTTGACGTAACGCCAAGGGATCACACAGATACTTGGATATTGGTTACATGTGCTTTGTTCCTCATGGCCTCTAACAAGGAGTGGTTTGAAACGCATAAGGCTGGAAACATGGGCTATGTTCGGCTTGCGGACGATAAAGTATGTAATGTTATGGCCATTGGACGAGTCAAGTTTTGGATGTATGATGGAACGATAAGGACGTTGACTGATGTGAGACATATTCCAGTCATGAAAGAAGAATCTAATATCTCTAGGGCTGCTCCATAGAAATGGCTTCAAATATAAATCGGATGATGGAGGAGTGTTGAAGGTATTGTATGCAGCTATGGTGGTGATGAAAGGACATATGACAACTGGAAGCGTTTATTGGTTGATAGGAACATGGTTGTAGGTGGAGCCGTAATTGCGGTTTATGAGTCGAAGTGCACAGCTTTGTGGCATATGCGTATGGGTCACATTGGCGAGCACGGTTTAAAAGAAATCCTGCGAAGAGGTCTTCTAAACGGAATGAAGGATTGCAAGATGGACTATTGCAAGTTTTGTGTGATGGGAAGACAGTCCAAGGTATCTTTTAAGACGGGGCAACACACGACAAAAGGTCTTATAGACTATGCCCATTATGATGTGTGGGAGGCAAATCAGGAACAATCATTGGAAGGATCAAGATACTTTATTTTATTCATCGATGACTTATCTACGAAAGGTTTGGGTCTATTTCCTAGGGCAGAAATCTGAAGTGTTCGTGAACTTTAAGATATGGAAGGCTGAAGTGAAAAATCAAACGGAGAGAAAGGTGAAGTAGTTGGGATCAGATAATAGAAAAGAGTATACTTACAGTGTGTTTCAGAGGTTCTGCAAGGAGCATGGTATTCAGAGGCATTTCACGGTGCGTAAAAAACCTTAGCAAAACGGTGTCAATGAAAGGATGAACTGTTCGATTTCAGAGAAAGCAAGGTGTTTGAGGTTGAATGCAGGGTTACCAAAGCAGTTCTGGGTGGACGTAGTAAATATGGCAGTCTATCTCATCAATAGATCGCCTAGGATTTCTTTAGAAAGGAAGGGTGCAGAAGAGGCCTGGACTGGGAAAGATATAGATTTATCTAATTTGAGGATATTTGGATGTCCAGCTTACATGCCAGTTTCGCGAGATGAGGGATCAAAGCTGGATTTAAAATCCAAGAAGTGCATCTTTTTAGGCTTTGAGAAAGATGTTAAAGGTTTCAAGTTATGGGATCCTGAGGCTAAGAAGTGGGTGTTTAGTCGAGATGTGATCTTTGATGAGCAATATATGGTGCAACAGGAGATATCAGAACATGTGCCTTTGATCATTAAGACTGACACATATTCTAGAGTATCTTAGGAGGATTCTGGTGGAAATAAACAAGATGCAGTTAGTGATGAGCGGTTTTCGGAAGTAGGGCAGAAAGAGGCTCAACGTGAAACAGAGGAGCGTCTGTTTTCTAGAAGACAAAACGTGCAATAAAGGCTCTAGTCAGGTTTGGGTTTGAAGACATGGTCAACTGTTCTCTTGTGGCTGAGACAGATGATCCTACCAACTATCGGGAGGCTATTAATAGCAATGAGAAGGATGAATGGATTGGGTCTATGACAGAAGAGTCAGTAAGTCTGGATTAAAATTAGACTTTGGATCTTGTAGAGTTACCTGAAGGGAAGAAAGACATTGGTTGCAAGTGGGTCTATAAAAAGAAACAAGGGATGTCTGAGAAAGAACTAGTAAAATTCAAGTCAATATTGGTGGCAAAAAGATACTCGCAAGGAAAGGTATAGACTACGACGAGATATTCTCGCCAGTAGTAAGACACACTTCCATACGAGTTGTGTTGCGTCTGGTAGCTAGCTGGGATTTGCATCTAGAGAAAATGGATGTGAAGACGGCTTTCCTTCATGGAGACATGGAGAAACCTAAGGGTTTTTTAGGTCTGGAGAAGAGAATCTTGTGTGTATATTGAAGAAGTCTCTCTACAGGTTGAAGCAGGCTCCAAGGCAATGGTACAAACGTTTTGATTCCTATATGTTGAATATTGGCTACCAAAGGTGCAAATATGATTGTTGTGTCTGTGCTAAGTCCCTTGAATACCATGCTCCCATATTCATGTTATTATATGTTGATGATATGCTTATTGCTGCAAAAGATATGGAGGATATAAATCGTTTGAAAGGGTTAATGGGAGATGAGTTTAGGATGAAGGATTTTGGTGATGCAAAGAAGATTCTTGGAATGAAGATTCGCAGGGATATAAGATCTAAGAGATTATGTCTGTCTTAAAAGAGTTACATTGAAAAGCTCTTAGAAAGTTTTGACATGTTGAAGGCAAAACCGGTTTCTACACGTTTGACGAAGCACTTCATACTTTCAGCAGAACAATGCCCAAAATATGCTGAATAGCTCAAAGATATGGCGTGTGTTCCTTATGCTAGCGCAGTTGGATGTTTCATGTACTCTATGGTGTGTACAAGGCCGGATCTACCACAAGCAGTTAGTCAAGTTAGTAAGTATATGTCAAATCCTCGAACAAGTCATTGGAATGCTTTAAAGTGGATTCTAAGGTACCTACGAGGAACAAGTGACAATGGGCTTACGTTTGGAGGTCAAGAGTCTGGTTCAGTTGTGGAGTTTGTGGACTCAGATTATGGTGGAGATCTTGACAACCTTTGGTCGACTACATAATACGTTTTTACTCTTGCAGGAGAACCTATATGTTGGAGATCAGTATAACAACCTATTGTAGAAATGTCGACCACATAAGCTGAATATATGGCACTTGGAGAAGCAGCTAAAGAAGTAGTATGGGTACAAGGACTTGTATCCGAGTTTGGTGTTGATCAAGAAGGTGTTCAGCTACACTGTGATAGTCAAATCTCATTGTGTTTGGCTAAGAATCAAGTCTATCATGCAAGGACAAAGCACATTGGTATAAGGTTTCAAAAATAAGGGAGTTAGCATCTTTGGAGAAGTCTTATTGGAGAAGGTGCATACGTCGGAAAATGCAGTTGACATGTTGACCAAGTCTGTTACAACGGAGAAGTTCAAGCATTGCTTGAATTTATTCCATGTTGGTCGATGCTAAGAAGCAAAGGAGGTTCCCCCTAGAAGATAGACGTGATAAAGAGATTTTTCGTCAAGGTGGAGTTTGTTTCATCTGGAAGTTTCTTAAATATATGTGCACCGGTAAAAGCCCAGAATTTGTTGGGTCAGACATAGTATGTATTCTTAAAGAGAAAAGTAAATCAGAGGCTGCTATAACTATGGGTCAAGGGGTGTAAAGTTATTCATTCACATAATAATATACAAACCCTAAATGGGTATTTGTCGCAATACATTTTGTTCTTTGCTTTCTTTGATTTTGATTCGCGTTTGTTCGCAACAATAGGTATCAAAGCCATGATGGCGAAAATTTGTAAGAAGACTAAAATATCCTTAAAGTTTGAAAGCAGTGCCATTGTCGATGGGAAAGGAGGGGTACGTGGCAGAGACTAATCAAAGATCCTGGAAGCTTCATTTGTGGGAGAATATCCTCAAATTGACTTCTCGATTATGGGTGCCGAAGACTTGTGTCAAAAGTCTCTCTCTAAATATTATACAAATATTAGGTGGATATTCCTAATATTGCTGAAAGAAGTAGGTAGTGAATGGCCTAATGGTGCTGCAAGGGTTAGGTGGATAAATCCTAATGGTGTGATGAGGATTAGATGAAGAGTATTATTGGTGATTACGGCGCTACAATATGTGTGCCAGATTTCGCTGGATACTTGGTTTGCCAAGATGTTTGTTGTGAATGCAAACAAAGTCCCACATTGAAAGTTTAAGCAAATATGTCTAGTATATAATAAAATTTCTAATTCTGATTAGTACGAGGCTTTTTCAGATTGAGCCAAAAACCAAAGCCATGTGAGCTTTACAAACTGAAGGTTTCCCAGCCCATCCAGTTGCGAGTCTAAGCATTTAGAAGTGGATTTCATCCTAACCATGAAGCGGCCTTATCCATAACCGACCATGGGCTTCAAGAGAGGTTTATTATCTTTTCAGAGAGCTCGAAATAAAATAATTGGTCATGGGAAAACCAAGATGCAATCATTTTCTCAAAACCGGCCAAACCGACATCAATTGGGGAAGGTTTTCAACCAATTGAATTTGGCTCGACCCAAACCTTTCATTGGGTGCCAGGAGACAATCTTAGACATCCATAATGTATTGAATATGTCCTTAGATTCACCAGCACCCATAGGATCAAGTGGATTCTCATTGCCATCTACTTTCCATATCCAGACACATCATATGCAATAAAGGAAGATCTTCACTACGTAAGGAGCAAGGACCAACGGCTATATTCCATTAAACCAGAAGAAACAAAGACCTTTAGGAGATTAATCATCAGCCAGAGACTCCTATTTCGTGGGTATTTCACCAATATATCAAGATACAAGTTTCCTTTGAAGGTGCACCAAAAGCAAGCTAATAGCCTTATTCTTGGAGCCATCAAAGCCTTTGCTTCCAAGACTTTTATTTCGATTTTATTTATTTCCTTTAGTCATTTTTAGAATTTTAGAAGAGTCCTTTGTCGAGCCTATGAAGCTCTAGTATTTTCTTCATTGTAAAACCTTACTTTTGAATTTTATGAATGCATTGCAGTTTTCTAGTTTTCCCAAAACTATTGTCTTAAGTCTTTAAAGTGTGTGTGAATCAGCTCCAAAGCATCACGACTTATCAAGCCTCCCTTCCGCAGAGTCTTGTGGCGTCCTAAATCCATCCTCACTTCCATCCCATTCGTCTACCAAGCTTGAGAGTGATACACATCCAGCAAGTAAAGCACCATCTTATTCCATATCGATTATCTTTTGATTAGGCTGAGAGTGATACACATCCAGTAGCCTAATTCTATCCTATCTATCCTTTTTATTTGATTATTTTCAGTGTTTAGTTCATGTCATAAACCGCATCTCATTGCCTTTGCATTTGTTTTCAGGTTCACATCTCTCAATCCACTCATATCGCCCACCCGATCATATATTTGGTCGATCCATCAAACTTCCATCATCACATCTCGCATAGAAGAAATTTGTATCGTGAGTCCCTTCTGAGCAAAGTTGTTCTTCATCCAAAATATTCACTGCCTCATTTCAAAATCCGCAAACACCAGAACCTCTACGATTCCCATGGTTGCGCTTGAAACAATGAAGATCCTAACTCCAGGTTACAATTAAACTGTGATTCCCACAAATCGCCACAGTAATCTGCTTCTCCAGCAGCGAAACACACAAATCTTATCACCGAGTATAAAATCAAAAATCAAACTCTCGTCACTTGATAACACCACAATTGCTTCATCTCTCATCAAACACTGTCACGTCATCATCGTTTTCGATCAACACCACACAATCAAAATTAGATTACAATCAACTCCAATCTTCGAGTCGTGTGTGAATCGTCTTTCACCACACAAATCAGCTCACGATCATCAATCACTGCTTCTTCAAAACACCGTGTTGGATCCGATCTTAGTTTCACCACACTAATTGATGCACCTCAGGACGTGAATCAGGACATGGCACATGCCCAACATGGTGATCAGGATGATCAGATCCGTTCAGCCGAGGTTAATCCATCCGGCCGTACCAGACAGACAGACCGAGCCGTGTACCGGATTGACCCGCGTACACCCGGGAAGGACCTTAGGTTGGATCCACGACCACATGACCAAACTGATCGACCCACACACCTTCTTCCCCGACCTACTCGTCAATCTAAGGCAATCAGTCAAGCCAGAACCCACTTTGATCGAGAGGAACCAGATTCAGAACACAACCTATCTCTTTTGGCCCGACTGGTTCATACCGCACACCCGGACAGACGTACTCACGACCTGATCGACCAGTTTGATGCCTTCTTGGGATTTGATGACTCTAACTTCTCTAAGGCAAGGATACTTAAGCTCTTTGAAGATTTTGGTCAACTAATATCATCATCCGTTCATGATGGGTCAGTGATCCTCCCCGCGGACGACCCACCATGTGTCCTTCTCCTTACCGCAATGGAACCGATCATCATGGACGCACCTAGAAACTTGGATGTATCTGGACCAGTCAACATCTGACACTGTACCTTGACCAGTCTTCCTTTTTTCCACACTTTAACTAGATCTAGTCAAATTTATATTTTCTATGCATTGTTTTCTACATTTTCTTTTATTTCTATTTGACTCAAAACACTATAAAATGTACTCCTCTTCGTTTGCAATAACATCAACGAATTTTCTTCTTCTTTTTATGAGTTTTTACTCTTGTTCTCTGTCAAGAACACTTCTAGTTTCTTTGGTGTGGTAAGCTCCAAACAAACGCCTCTTTCTAGTTGGACCGGTGCGTCACATCCGGCAACTGATCGAGTTTGCTTCCTTGCTGGACCTTTGAGTCATATCAGGCGATAACAAGCGCCCAGGCAGTATCATTGGGTCATTCCGCAACCCTTTGTGTCGTCATTCAATCTATCAGTTCTCTTCGGAGTTCATATCCCTTCATACTGGTAGAGTGATCAGAATTAGTGTGTATCAAGTGGTATCAGAGCCACTCTTCCGGTAACTCTATATCATTCCATTATTTCTCATCTTCCATCTTCTTCATCTAAAATTATTTATCTATCTATCTTGTACCCCAGCCCCTCATTACCCACCATTTTTAAAAAAAAGTATATAAGAAAAAAAAAGATATATATTCAAACATTGTGGTGTGGTGGTGGAAGAGAAAGTCTGCTGGCCGAAGAGAAATCCGGCCTTTGAGGTGATTAAGGCGGGTTCCCCTTTGAAATCTCTTATCTTTCTATCTTAGACACCTTTCGTTTGTTTGGATCTACCCATTGGTGATTCCTGGATTTGTCTTTCTTAGAACCTTGAGTATAAGACTTTGAGGGAACACTTTAAATTGAGAGAAACACGTGTGTGGGTGAGGATCAAACACTTGAGTGTGTGAGATTTTTATCTAAAGTTTTGTTTTTAAGAATTTTTCAGGAATCATGAGCAGTGAGGATGAAAGGAGACGACCAGGAAACTCTTTTGCTGGTTTATCGAACTTGCAGATGCGAGCTTTGAATGACAATATTACTAACCTTATGAATTCAGGTTGGGAACAGATCCATCAACGGCGTGATGCAATAGAGGCTAGCCAGCCGATCCAAACCAGAACCAGGGCACGGGTAGATCGTCCAAGGAGGAACCACCGATCAGATGACGATACCCATGAGGAGGATTTCCAAATGGACGATGATCGATCCATCAACTGACCTAGGAGAGGTCACAGAAACAGAACTCAAGGTGATATCAATCCTTTTGCTAGGGAAGATAGGGCTGATAATGGTTTAGGAGGATTGAAATTGAAAATTCCACCTTTTGAGGGTAAAGATGATCCTGATGCTTTTCTTGAATGAGAAAGAAAGATTGAACTTGTCTTTGATTGTCAAAACTTCTCTGAACTTAACAAAGTTAGATTGGCTGCAACTGAATTTTCTGGCTATGCTATTAATTGGTATGATCAATTTGTGACTAGCAGGAGACAGAATGGTGGCCGACCTATAGCCTCATGGGACGAGCTCACTGCCTTGATGAGGAAACGATTCGTTCCTGAGCACTACCATCGTGAACTTCACCAAAGGCTTAGATGTTTGCTTCAAGGAACCAAATAAGTTGAGGATTACTTCCAGGAAATGGAAACACTGATGATCAAGGTTGATGTGGATGAGACTTTGGATGCCACTATGGCGAGATTTCTTGTCGGACTCAACCGTGACATTCAAGACCGAATGGAGCTTCAAGAGTACGAATCTCTGGAACAGATGTTACACAAAGCTATCTTGATTGAGCAGCAAGTTAAGAGGAGGGGTCTTTCCAAACCATCCTATACCCCAAAACCGACCTTTGCTTCCAAACCAATCTACCAAGACAAGGGTAAGTCTTCTTCCACAACAAATAATGCTTTTAAGACTGATGTTCCTGCTCTTTTTGACAAAGGAAAAACAGTTGAGACCCCTAGCCGAGCAAGAGCAATTAGGTGTTTCAAGTGTCATGGTCTAGGACACTATGCCAACAAATGTCCTAACCAGAGCGATGACTCTCTTGGAGAATGGGGGAGGTCGAGTCCGAGGACGAAAAGGAGGATGAAGAGGATTCTGGTCCAGTCTTTGATGATGATGAGGAACCATTCGATTACCCACATCATGGACCACTTCTCGTTGCTACGAAGCCTTTTGTCGAATCACTCGGTCCCATCTTCAATGAGGAGGACGACCACACGGTCAATGATTCTGGTCCGATCTTTGATACTGATTTCGGTCCTATCTTTGATGAAGAGGACATCTATGACTATCCAGCTCACGGACCACTACTTGTCACTAGGAGATCCTTGAGTGTTCAACCCAAAACCAATGAAAAAGAACAAAGGGAGAATCTCTTTCATTCTCGTTGTTTAGTTTCTGAAAGTTTTTGTTATTTAATTATTGATGGAGGGAGTTGTACTAACGTTGCTAGTGACATTCTTGTCAGGAAACTTGGAATTGTCACCAGACCACTCTCTCGTCCTTTCAGGTTGGAATGACTAAACGAGGCTAGTGAGCATTATGTGAAGGAACAGGTCACAGTCCCCCTTACCATTGGGCGATATAAGGATGAGGTTGTCTGTAATGTTCTTCCCATGGACGCATGCCACATTCTCTTAGGTCGGCCATGGAAGTTTGATAAGAAGGCTGTGCATGATGGCTTCACAAACAGACACTCCTTTGATCATAATGGCAAGAAGATCACGTTGGTCCCTTTGACACCTTTGGAGTTTCATCAAGACCAACTTCATCTCAAAAGGAACCGTGAAAAGGAGCCTAAACCCGATGAGCCAGAGACATCCAAAAGAAACTCCAACTTTTATCTCAAAGAAAGTCAGGTTCGGAAATCTCTTGACTCACAAAAGCCATTTATTTTACTTGTGTATAAAGAATCTCTTATGGCTACTTCTTCTGACCTTGCACCGGAGATTCCGAGTGAATTGCTAGATGTTTTGCAGGACTTTTCTGATGTCTTTCCAGATGAGAATACACAGGGATTGCCACCAATACGAGGGATTGAGCATCAGATAGACTTTGTTCCGGGTGCATCTTTAACGAACCGACCAGCTTACCGTACCAATCCGGTCGATACCAAGGAACTTCATAAACAAATTGGAGAGCTTCTTGAGAAAGGCTACATCCGGGAAAGCCTCAGTCCTTATGCCGTACCAATTCTCCTTGTACCTAGTAAAGATGGTTCATGGCGCATGTGTGTGGACTGCCGTGCCATCAACAACATTACAGTAAAGTATAGGCATCCCATTCATAGGCTTGATGACATGCTTGATGAGTTGCATGGTTCTTCTGTTTTCTCTAAAATTGATTTGAAAAGTGGCTATCACCAGATTCAGATGAAAGAAGGTGATGAATGGAAAACTGCATTTAAGACTAAGCTAGGATTGTATGAGTGGCTTGTTATGCCAATTGGTCTCACTAATGCACCTAGCACTTTCATGTGTTTGATGAATCATATTCTGAGAGCATTCATTGGTAATTTTGTGGTTGTATACTTTGATGACATTCTCATTTACAGTAAGAACCTAGATGATCATAAGATGCACTTGGAATCTGTTCTTGAAGTTCTTAGGAAAGAAAAGCTGTTTGCAAATCTTAGTAAATGCTCTTTTGGAACAGATCATGTGGTGTTCTTAGGATTTGTTGTAGGTGCTGATGGACTCAGGGTGGACGAGGAGAAGTTCAAAGCTATCCGAGATTGGCCCAGTCCGACCACAATGGGCGAAGTGAGGAGCTTTCACTGCCTTGCCGGTTTCTATCGTCGGTTCGTGCAGGACTTCAGTACCATCGCAGCCCCACTTACTGAAGTGATCAAGAAAAGTGTTGGATACAAGTGAGAACAAGCTCAGGAAGAAGCTTTCCAAATCTTAAAAGGGAAGTTAACTCATGCTCCCTTACTTGTTCTTCCTGATTTCTCTAAGACTTTTGAGATCGAGTGTGATGCTTCGGGTGTTGGTATTGCTGTTGTTTTGATGCAGGAAAAAAAGCCCATTGCTTACTTCAGTGAGAATCTTGGTGGAGCCACACTCAACTACCCCACTTACTACAAGGAGCTGTATGCTTTGGTGAGGGCTTTTCAAACGTGGCAACATTATCTTTGGCCAAAGGAATTTGTGATTCACACAGATCATCAGTTCCTGAAACACCTTCAGGGCCAGCAGAAGCTGAACAAAAGAAATGCCCGTTGGGTCGAGTTCATTGAGACATTTCCTTACGTCATCAAGTACAAGCAAGGTAAGGAAAATGTAGTTGCTGATGCCTTGTCTCGGAGGTATGTACTTCTCTCAGCTCTTGAAACCAAGTTGCTCGGTTTTGAATTTATTAAAGACTTGTATGCAACTGATCTGGATTTCAAAGATATTTTTAGAAAATGTTCCAGGGCTGCTTATGGAAAGTATTATCAAAGTTCTGGATTTTATTCTTTGATAACCGCTTGTGTGTGCCCCAATGTTCTTTGAGGGAGTTGTTTCTCAGGGAAGCACATGGAGGAGGCCTTATGGGACATTTTGGAGTCAAGAAGACACACAAGGTCGTTCATGAGCATTTCTTTTGGCCAAGCTTGATGAAGGATGTGGAACGGATCTGTGGCCGATGTGTTGTGTGTAAAAAAGCAAAGTCTAAGGCACTTAACCAAGGTTTGTACTCGGCCCTACCCATTCCATCTCATCCTTGGGTTGATATTTCTATGGATTTTGTGCTTGGATTGCCTAGGTCTAGATCTGGCCGAGATTTTATCTTTGTTGTGGTTGATAGGTTCTCTAAGATGACTCATTTCATACCTTGTCATAAGACTGATGATACTGTGCATATTGCTGATTTATTCTTTAGAGAAATTGTTAGGTTGCACGGCATGCCTAAGACCATTGTTTCTGATTGTGATGCTAAGTTCCTTAGCTATTTCTGGAAAACTTTATGGTCTAAGTTGGGAACGAGGTTGATGTTTTCCACTACGGGTCACCCACAGACCGATGGTCAAACTGAAGTAGTGAACCGAACCTTGTCCACTCTGCTTAGATCATTGGTTAAAAAGAATATGAGAATTTGGGAAGAATGTTTGCCTCATGTAGAATTTGCTTATAATCATTCCATGCATTCTTCTACTAAGTTTTCTCCATTTGAGGTTGTTTATGGTTTCAATCCCTTATCTCCACTTGATCTTTTGCCTTTGCCTTTGAGTGAAAGAGTTTGTACAGATGGCAAGAGGAAAGCTGACACCATTCAAAAGCTACATGAGAAGGTTTGTGCCAACATCTCAGCCAGAACCGAGGGCTTCACAAGAAGGGAAAACAAGAAAAGAAACAAAGTTGTCTTTGAGGTGGGTGATCTTGTTTGGGTTCATCTAAGGAAAGAACGATTCCCTGACAAAAGAAAATCCAAACTCATACCAAGGGTCGATGGTCCCTTTCAGATCCTTAAGAAGATCCATGACAATGCTTATCAGCTTGATCTTCAAGGTAAATATGTCATCTCTTCGAGTTTTAATGTTTTTGATCTATCTCCTTTTCATGCAGATGATCCAGATTTGTGGACAAATCCTTTTGAAGAGGGAGGGAATGATGCACCTCAGGACGTGAATCAGGACATGGCACAGGCCCAGCATGGTGATCAGGACGATCAGATCCGTTCAGCCGAGGTTCATCCATCCGGCCGTACCAGACAGACAGACCGAGCCGTGTACCGGATTGACCCGCGTACACCCGGGAAGGACCTTAGGTTGGATCCACGACCACATGACCAAACTGATCGACCCACACACCTTCTTCCCCGACCTACTCGTCAATCTATGGCCATCAGTCAAGCCATAACCCACTTTGATCGAGAGGAACCAGATTCAGGACACAACCTATCTCTTTTGGCTCGACTGGTTCATACCGCACACCCGGACAGACGTACTCACGAACTGATCGACCAGTTTGATGCCTTCTTGGGATTTGATGACTCTAAATTCTCTAAGGCAAGGATACTTAAGCTCTCTGAAGATTTGGGTCAACTAAATTCATCATCCGTTCATGATGGGTCAGTGATCCTCCCCGTGGACGACCCACCGTGTGTCCTTCTCCTTACCGCAATGGAACCGATCATCATGGACGCACCTAGACACTCAGATGTATGTGGACCAGTCAACATCTGAGACTGCACCTTGACCAGTCTTCCTTGTTTTCCACACTTTGACTAGATCTAGTCAACTTTATATTTTATATGCATTGTTTTCTGCATTTTCTTTTATTTCTCTTTGACTCAAAACACTATAAAATGTACTCCTCTTCCTTTGCAATAACATCAACGAATTTTCTTCTTCTTTTTATGAGTTTTTACTCTTGTTCTCTGTCAAGAACACTTCTAGTTTCTTTGGTGTGGTTAGCTCCAAACAAACGCCTCTATCTAGTTGGACTGGTGCGTCACATCCGGCAACTGATCGAGTTTGCTTCCTTGCCGGACCTTTGAGTCATATCAGGCGACATCAAGCACCCATGAAGAATCATTGGGTCATTCCGAAACCCTTTCTGTCGTCATTCAATCCATCAGTTTTTTTCGGAGTTCATATCCCTTTATACCGGTAGAGTGATCAGATATAGGGTGTATCACTAATGATAGAGTATTGATATCTCTAACTTTTTTATTGATTATCAGGAATGGATTACAAGATAGATTGGATGCACCAAAAAAAAAGATTACAAGATAGCTTTGTAGGTTCCGATCACAATCTCCTTCTAATGGTGAAGATTATTGATCACGACGATTTCAAGGTGATCGTATTGTAACTCATGATGTCAGTGCTGTCCCAATGTTTTTTTATGTTTAAATCATATCAAAGTAATTTGACCCATAGAGATAGATTTAAAATTGTAAATAAAAACAAGAGAAAATTGCCAAAATAGAGCAAATAAACACTATCTTTGTCCCCTTGGTATAAAATCAACTTAACTTTATCCCTTTAGTATAATCTTTTTTTAATCCCAAAACTAACCCTTAATTTCATTTAATAAATTTAAAATTCAATTTATATATAAAAAAAAATTAAATGGATATTGACAAAAAAAAATTAAATATAAATATAATTAAAAAAAAAATCCCCAAATCATCAAACCCTAAATCTATCATCGACATCTCTCTCTCTTTTCTCAAAAAGCCTAAGACCCGGCTCTCCTCTGTCTCCGACATCTCTCTCGCTCTCTAATTCCATCTCTCTTTTCTCTCAATCATCATCTTTCTTCGACATCTCTCTCGCTCTCTATTTCCATCTATCTCGTAGAGGAAATCAATCGAAGGTAAGTGAGACTTCTTCTTCATGTTTCTCCTTTGTTTTTGTGCCTTGATCGATCGCTAGCTCCTCCGATTGGAATTTGTAGATACCCCCTTTCCCTTTTCTTTGCATGTTCCTCAACGGATTAGGGATTGTTACATGTGTTCTTCAATAGGGTTTGTGTTCTTCAAATGATTAGGTTTGTTACTTGTGTTCTTCAATTGATTAGGGTTTGTTACATGTGGTTCTTCAATCGGTTTGTGTTCTTCAACTGATTAGGGTTTGTTACATGTGATTCTTGAATCGGGTAAGGTTTGTTATATGTTTTGTTACTGATCTGGGTTTTTCAGGATTAAGGTTTTGTATGTCAATCAATTGCTTATAATTTTCTTTTTGGGCAGTGATGGAAGCTTTCTTCTGTTACTAAGATTGGCCATATAACTTCTTTAGAACTTTTCCTGAAGAAATCGGTTAGGTTCCATGCTCTCAGTTTGATTATGTGAACCGATTTAGTTTGTGAGTTGGCTTTGTTTGATTAGTTGATTGAGAGTGTGAATTGACTTGTCTTAGCTTGAGTTTGAACAGAACGATAGTGGTTGGGTTTTCGTGTTTGTAAAACTGTTTAGTGTAGTGTTTATGACATTTCTTTTTGGGCAGTGATGGAATCTTTCTTCTGTTACTAAGATTGGCCATATAACTTCTTTAGAACTTTTCCTGAAGAAATCGGTTAGGTTCTGTATATTTGGGAAGTGTAGTTTTCTTTTAGCTGTGGGGCTTGATACTTTTCGACTTCCATGCTCTCAGTTTGATTATGTGAACCGATTAAGTTTGTGAGTTGGCTTTGTTTGATTAGTTGATTGAGAGTGTGAATTGACTTGTCTTAGCTTGAGTTTGAACAGAATGATAGTGGTTGGGTTTTCGTGTTTGTAAAACTGTTTAGTGTAGTGTTTATGACATTTCATTTTGGGCAGTGATGGAATCTTTCTTCTGTTACTGTTTAGTGTAGTGTTTATGACATTTGCGTTATGTCTTATGGTGTTAATAGTCTTCTATTTATTGTCTTTTGTAGATATGGAATTAGAGTTGCTGAAGCGTTTATATGGAGAGGGTCTTGAACCTCAGATCAAGAAGATCAACAACAGCTGCCGCAAGTCACTCCTCAGAATTCTGAAGAAGGCTATGTCTGAAGAATACGCAGAAGTGAAGAGAGATCTTGTATTTACACATATCATGGTTATTGAAGAAAATGACCTCAAGTTTTCAGCAAAGTTGGTACATAGCTTCTTGTGTAAGGAATTGATCACCTCGAAGAAGCATGAGAAGTGGTTTGTCTTTGCGAAGAATCCGCTGCGGTTTTCGCTGCAAGAGTACCATGCTGTGACTAGCCTGAAAGTAGCAAAGGAGAGTAGCAGTGAAGTGGTGAAATGGAAAGCCGGCCTGGGGTTTTGGAGTAAGGTACTTAAGGAGGGTGGGAAGATCTCCTTGAAGTGTATAAAGAAGGACCACTTAAAAAATGTTCACAAATGGAGTTGGCTTGATAGGTTGAGATTGATCTACCTGTGCGTCGTGATGGGTGTGGTTATGGGGAGAGACGAGAAGGTGAACATCCCTCATATGTACATCAAGTTAGCAATGGATCTTGAGAAGTTTAGACAGTTCCATTGGGGTCTTCTCTCGTACGACTATCTGCTAAGATCTATTGACAAGATTATGAAGAAATTGGATAACAAGGAGAGCTACATTTTCGAAGGATTCTCATATGCTCTCCAGATTTGGATTATGGAAACCATTCCTGATTTTGGAGAAATATGCGGCAAGAGAGTCAGTGACAGTTTCATTCGTCCAAGGTGTGGCAATTGGAAAGGAGCAGCAAAAGTTTCATATGAAGACATCATTGAGCTTGAGAACTCATTTCCTTATAAGGTATGTATATATGTTGTTTTTTTATTTCCTGATTAATGTATGTTTTTTTATATTAATGTTTAAAATTATTTGTAGGGTGAACTGTTTCCAGTCATTTCGGTGACTAGTAATGTTGATGTACTTATGAGTGATGTCTACATAAGGAACGATGAAATGGAAGATGAGAGGGTGAAACTTATTCTGGATAGGATAATGAACAAATTTGATTGGAGAAATACAAAATGGGAAGTCTTAGAACCTGAAAAGACTGATATAGAGGAAGCAGAAGAAGAAGAAGATATACAGGCAGAAGCAGATGATATTGTCGATGACACTGATGTTGCAGATGAGGTTAATGGGTCTGCTAATGTTGTAGAAGAGGTGAATGGCTCGGCTACTGTGTTAGATGAGATGAATGTTACAGTTAATGTTGGAGGAAGAGTAAAGAGAAAGATCCATGACGAAGGGGCCGAGTCAAGAAAGAAGAAGTTGTTGTGTCAGCGATCTGCAGCAAAAAAAAAGGTAGTCTTGATCATGATATGAAGAGTTTCATTGAGGGTTTGTTCCACACGTCCTTCACTTGTTTTTCTGAGAAATTCAGTAAGCAAGTGTTGGACAAAATGGAGAAGATGGAGACTGATGTTTTGGAGAGAATGAGGAAGATGGAGAGTGAAGTTTTACAGCTCAGAGAAACACTCACTTTAAGTGGTCAAGGAAGCGGTCCTAGCAAGAGCAAAGTCGAGCCAACTGCAGCAAAGAAAAAGGTACCAACTAAGAGAAATCGTAAAAGTTGATGTACTTGGAATTAGTCTGCTTGAATTAGTCTGCTGAAGCTAGGCGTTTGGAGCTAGGTTGTTGGAACTAGACTTCAATTTTCATTGTATAATAATATGTAAGCTTGAACCTTTTGAATGTGTCTTCTGAAATTGTATGTAATATGTAAAACTGGATGTGTTTGTTGTCTTTTGTGTTTAAAACTGGATGTGTTCATTGTCTTTTATGCTATGTAATCCTTGGAATCGTTTGAATTTTTTGTGATGCAGCGATGTTATCATATCATTTGAATCGTTTGAATCCTTGGAATCATTTATTGTCTTTTATGGTATGTAATCTTATGGAATCGTTTAACATATTCTTATATCATTTTTTTTTGTTAATGAATAGGTTGGAAAAAATAAATCTTTAAACACTGATGATTTGTTTGTCAATTTACCTCGATTAAACTTGACTCAATCATCAGACATTAATCTTGAGTTGGGTACACAATAGTACTTGGAAACTTGCTTGAAGAACCTTTCTCAAGATACATATGTCGAAGGTGTTGATCCTTCTCAAGGAACATCATTGAAGCTGTCACCACCAGAATTAGATGACAAAAAACATAGATCTAGCCGGCGAAGCAGAGGATGACAGAAATTTGGGGTATGTGGCTGAAGAAGATTTCGAAAAAAATGCAAAAGTGGCAAGATTTGAGAACGTAAGTTATTCCTTTTAATATCTCATTGCATGATGTTGTTTCTAATGTTAATTTGAACTTTTTATTTTGATTACAGAGATATAAAGATTGTTCCTTGTCTTTTAAACTCAGAAATGACTAGTCGTATTATGAGTGCAAGCAAGTGGCTTTACAACCACGTAAGCATTAAACTAGTGCCTTGATCGATGCTGTAATGTTCATATCATGTCTACTAACAACTTCTATGTTATTTTGTAGGAGATTGATGTTGTAATGTTCGTATTCCGAGAAAGAACAACACTACGACGATGGAAACCAGACCGTGTTGCTTTTATGACATGTGTCTTCAGCGATCTCATTAGCAGGGAATACAAAACTTTCTTGAGGGTAAGAGGAAGTACAAGAGGATAATTTACTGCTGGATTACGGCAAAGGTTAGCTGCCTTCTCATGGTAGAACACGACAGTTATGGAATGTTGATGTGGATCGGATGTATGTTCATGTCTGGGTAAATCGGAACCATTGGATTGCATTATACATCAGCTTCGTGAATAGGCATATTGAAGTGTTTGATTGCGCGGGTAAACAAAGGCACAAGAAAGTCGAAGCATTCACATTCCTAGTTCCTCGGATAGTGAAGGTCGTTCTGTCAGAGAGTATTCAGAAGGATCTCACTACCATTCCCTATGGTGTTTCCTATGTCCCTATGCGCGGTATTAACCGGAAAGGTTGTCATTGTGGTGTATACATTCTAAAACACATTGAATGCCACTTGCTTGGGTTGGATTTATCATTGGTGGATGATGATAACATCATGGGAGCTCGAATTAAGATAATGTGGGATCTACGGGAAGCAGCTAATGATCCAGAGTTGATTGAGAGGATGTCAAAGTATGAGCCACCTAAGTCTGTGCCTTCTAAGTGTGTTGAGTTAAAATAAATTTAGATTCCTAATCTATTGTATTAACATTTGGTTTTTAGTATGAACTTGAATGCTTAATCTATTGTTTCATGTTTCGGTTTTAAGAATGTATGTTTGGCTTTAAGAGTGTGAATGCTAACTTGACACAAAAGACATAACAATACCTTACACCCGAGACATAAACCCGAGATTAACAAAAACTCTAAACTTTTAAGAAAACCCGAGATTAGGATCAACAAAAGACATAACAATACCTTACACCCGAGACATAAACCCGACCCAGAAGAGATCCCATTGTAGCCTTAAC
The DNA here is from genome assembly GCA_905132885.1 of Moricandia moricandioides. Taxonomy (NCBI): domain Eukaryota; kingdom Viridiplantae; phylum Streptophyta; class Magnoliopsida; order Brassicales; family Brassicaceae; genus Moricandia; species Moricandia moricandioides. The sequence goes on from CAJHQQ010000561.1 coordinate 38,923, forward strand.
CCGACCCAGAAGAGATCCGATTGTAACGTAAACCCAATCCCGTGGAGACATAAACTCGAAATCGACCATTTTTTCTGAAACGTCTTTTCTCACTTTCTTCTTTTTCTCTCTAATCTCTTTTCTCTCAACCATGACGACACACAGACGATTCTCTGAAGGCGTTCCTTCAGCATGCTGGTGTGGAAGAAGGGTTGTGATACTCTATTCAAAAACGAATGAGAACCCTTACAGAAGATTCTATAGATGTGAAACTGGAGCACAAGGTATCTTATTTTGACAATTGAGATTTTCTTCGTTTTCCCCTTTCACATAAATTATTTGACAATTGAGATTCGAATTTTGTTTCTCTACATCGTTTTCACTGTTGTTTTCGATTTTCCTTGTACATCAATTTTTTTCTTATTTTTTAATGGGTTTTTGATGTAGCGAAAAAAGGAAAACCATTTGTTTAAGTGGTTCAATGAAGCTTTGCTTGATGAGATTCGAAAGGTTGATGCTGAGCAAAAGAGAATTGCAGAAGAGATTGAAGAGCTTAAAAGGAATTTGAAGAAAACCATGGAGGATGAAGTTATGAAGCAGAAAAATTCCACTGAAGTAGGTTGTCTTGGAAGCATTTTGTGGCTTTTTGGAAGATAAAGTAGCCAAGAATGAAAGAGTTCAAGACATTGTTTCTTGTATATCAATTTCTTGAACAATTTTATGTGGTTATCTAGTGTTCTTATTATGAATAAGATGAGTTTTTGGTTCTTACTATCTTGTTCTTTACAATAAAAATGAAACAGCTATTGTTTTCTTCGATAACAAAAACTATTCAATATCAAAAACCATTCGAAACATAAAAGCACAAAAACCATTCGATATCAAAAACCATTCGAAACTATATAGCTACTTCACAAGTTTCCCTGTTGTGGCCACTAATACCACATCTACTACACTTGCGAGGCTTTTTGTTTTGTGCTATTTGTGATGATCGAATTTTGTCTTCAACGGTTTCATATCTGCGTTTTCTTTTTCATCCAACTGATTTTCTTATTTCTGGTGGCAGCACATTCACTTTCTTAACATCTTCAGGAATGGACCAAGCATCTTCAGGAACAGCAATAGGATTTATGCTTTCATTATAAGCTTCTTTCCAAGCTCGAGTCGTGTACATCGAATCAGTTAACGTGTGTCATTCTCTACCAGCATGAAAACCAGGTTTAATGGCATGTTTACAAGGGATCTTCAAAAGATCATAATTTCCACATGAACAAGTCCGACTATCCAAATCAACTACGCAGTCGATTTTATCACTCTAACAAGCAACCGATTATCACTAACAGAGTAAATTGAAAATGTTGTGCCCTTGTGATTCTCCTTGCAATCTTCTTCTCCACATGTTTGGTAAGAGGATGTGTATGCTCTGCAATCAGTTTCCTACGGTTAAAAAACCACCGTGTCAACATTTCTCTGATACTATCCAACAAAGGAATCACTGGATACTCTCTCGGTGAACGCAACGCAGAGTTAATAGATTCATCAGGGTTGGTTGTCCTTATGTCGTATCTGTATCCAAGAAACTGACATCTTGCCCATTTATGCACATCAGCCTCCCTAAGATAATTTCCAATTGCCGGACTGATATTACAAACATTAGCAAACAGATTTTCAAAATCAGCAACTCTATAAGCCTTCGACGCCTTTGAAACCAACCCATCAAGACATTTCCCTTTGAAATAAGATACCACATTACTCAACAAATGATGAATACAAATACCATGTTTAGCTGTTCGATACACATTCTCAATCGCTTTGGCAATCGACACCTGCCTGTCTGAAATAAAAGCTAAATGTTGATCATCAGCAATGACAACCTTTAGTTGTCTCATAAACCATTCCCAAGAACTATCATTCTCTGAGTCGACTACTCCAAACGCGATATGATACAAATTAGAGTTTCCGTCTAAAGCAGTTGCAACTAGTAGAACTCCTTTGAATTTACTCTTCAAAAAAGTCTCATCAACCACAATAACCCGTCTGATGACTTTGTTAAATCCTCTAATCGATTGCCCAAATGCGATAAACAGATATCAAAATCTACCACTCTTGTCAATATCATACGCTGAATCTGTACCTGGATTAGCCTCTCCCAACATGTGCAAGTATTTTGGTATTTTTCCATAACTTTTCTCTGGAATACCTCTAACTACATTGATCGCATATTCAAGCGAATCGTATGCTAAGGTATATGAGATCTCACATCCATGATCAGTACGCATAATCTGTATGATATCATTAGGTTTTGGCCCTTCCTTGACGCCTTCATATTTATGCATTATCAGACCAGCTATCGTTTTAGCGGAAGCAATCTTACCCGAGTTAATTTTGCTTGAAGCTGTGCATGTATGTTCACGGACATACTTCTTTATAATGAAATAAGTAGATTCCTTCAAACTATCAGCTCTAACACCTCAATTGCATGTGTTATATGCGCATCTAATATACCAAAATTCCCTATCTTATTTGATAACCTGATAGCCAAAGTTATGCTTCATTGCACATATCTCGAAAGTCGCCTTCAGTAAACTTTTTGTCTGAAATATTTGACCCTTCTTAACAACTTCCAGCAAAGAAAACTTTGATACATCGGTTCTGTTATCTTTTTCAGATGGCATGGTTTCAGCATCATAATCGAAAACATCAACTTCAACTTGTTTCATCTTTTCTTTCTTTCTTCTTCTTCTTCTTCTTCTTCTTCTTCTTCTTCTTCTTCTTCTTCTTCTTCTTCTTCTTCTTCTTCTTCTTCTTCTTCTTCTTCTTCTTCTTCTTCTTCTTCTTCTTCTTCTTCTTCTTCTTCTTCTTCTTCTTCTTCTTCTTCTTCTTCTTCTTCTTCTTCTTCTTCTTCTTCTTCTTCTTCTTCTTCTTCTTCTTCTTCTTTCTTCTTCTTCTTCTTCTTCTTCTTCTTCTTCTTCTTCTTCTTCTTCTTCTTCTTCTTCTTCTTCTTCTTCTTCTTCTTCTTCTTCTTCTTCTTCTTCTTCTTCTTCTTCTTCTTCTTCTTCTTCTTCTTCTTCTTCTTCTTCTTCTTCTCTTCTTCTTCTTCTCTTCTTCCCAACTACATTGATCGCATATTCAAGCGAATCGTATGCTAAGGTATATGAGATCTCACATCCATGATCAGTACGCATAATCTGTATGATATCATTAGGTTTTGGCCCTTCCTTGATGCCTTCATATTTATGCATTATCAGACCAGCTATCGTTTTAGCGGAAGCAATCTTACCCGAGTTAATTTTGCTTGAAGCTGTGCATGTATGTTCACGGACATACTTCTTTATAATGAAATAAGTAGATTCCTTCAAACTATCAGCTCTAACACCTCAATTGCATGTGTTATATGCGCATCTAATATACCAAAGTTCCCTATCTTATTTGATAACCTGATAGCCAAAGTTATGATTCAAGTTATTCTTCTCTCTTTGCATCTCATAAAAAAACATTATCTCGATCGTCCCCATTATAACCAAGATTTCCCTCGGCTTCATCAGAACTTGAATCTGTTGGAGGCTTGTTAAGATCGAAATTAGATTTCTTGGGATTCTCAGCCTTTGCTTTATATGTCACACACAATCGAGTCGAGACATTCTTTTTAGCAAAACCACAAAAATTCCTAAGTTGTCTATCGTTTGCAATGATAACAGGTGGACATGTTGCTGTATTGATCAACTCAGTAGGTAGATAACTCAACTCCAAATCGTCTAAGGTAGCTTCTTCGATACCAAAATCCTCCATAACCATTACATTTAAATCATCAAAGGTAAAATTTGATTCCAATATCAGTAACCTACCCCCTTTCTCATCAGCCGAAAACACCCATCCAGTAGTTGCACTTAATTCCCATACACCACATAACGTATAGATATGCATCGTATTAGAAGAAGAGTTGTGAAAATCACAAGAAAAACAATGGAGAACTCCTGGTTTGATGAAAAACAAGAGGATACCTCGTTTTTTTTTTAATTTTTGGGCAAGCAAAATTGCCTATATACGTTTTAGGAAACTAGATTTTTTAAAAATATTTCAAAAATATTTTGTAACTGAAATTTCCTTATTTTTCGGAATTAAGGTTAATATTTTCGTAGAAGGTACGTTCTACTATAAGTAGACTATGAGTACTTTTTAGATTTCGTATTCTAATTCTCTTAGAAATAAATATAAAAGTAGAAATTGCATTCGGAAAAATATTTTGTAACTGAATTTTCCTTATTTTTCGGATTTAGGGTTAATCTTATCCGTAGAAGGTACGTTCTACATTGCGTAGATAAAAGACCACCAGTCTGGAAGCAGTTTCTACTATACGTAGACTTATGAGTACTTTTTAGATTTCGAATTCTAATAGTTTTAGAAATAAATATAAAAGTAGAAATTGCATTTGGAAAAATTGTAGATATCTTTAATATGCGTAGACTTCACATTCCTTAAAATTAGAATTCAACACAAAACTAGAATTTGATTCTTGTAAACGTAGAATAACATGTTTTACCTAGAAATCGATTTCCACTTTCTCGTAGAACATAATTTTTAAATTTTAATTTAACAAGTTTTACAAAAAAATATATATATCAGTATGTGCATATGAGTAGTTCATCAGTTGTTTATATTTAATTTTTTTTTTGAATCATAAAACTATTTTCAGTAAGTTTTTAAAAATAGAAAGGACAAGTCAGGTAAAAAATATACAAAAAAAAATTTATACCAAGGGGACAAAGATGGTGTTTATTTTCTCTATTTTGGCATATTCCCCTAAAAAAAATCACCAACTATACATAGCAAATTTTTTATGATATGTTATATATTTTCTAGAAAATGGAGAAAAATGCCTCTCTAACGGAACAATGGCTTCCATGCCCTTCCATCTCTTGGCCAAATCTCCTATGGATCTGAATAATCCCCTATGCCCCTGATTCATTAAGCGAGCATGAAAAGATGAAAATGCCCTTACGTCAATTTTTTTTAAAAAACTAGATTTTGATTGTAAACCGGTCGGAATGCTATCCGAACTGGTTTGGTTATCAAATGTTTAGAAACTGGGGGTGATGGTTTGAGTCTGAGTAAGCATGATGAATTTCCAAGTAAGAAGGCAATTCAGGTGATTACCGATAGAGCTGCATTTAGTAAATGCTTTCATTATATCACTAGAAAGTCTGATCGTGGACTATTAGTGGTAAAATGTTCTCAAGCTAACTGTAAGTGGGGATTACGCGCTGCAAGGATTGCTGAGACAGAAACTTTCTCGATTAGAAGCTACACGAAGATGCATACATGCTTACGGAGTGATCAAAGTAACAGAAACGACAAGAGAAGAGGGTCAGCAGCACTAGTCTCAGCTTTTTTGACTGAGCAATATCCAGGAGACATGGAAACTCCAGTTCCGAAAGTGATCCAGGGCTTCGTTAAGTTCCATCTCGGTGTCATGGTATCGTACTCCACAGCGTTGCGCGGAAAGAATCTGGCGGTTTGTGAACGACGTGGTAGTCCGAAAGATAGCTACAAGATGCTGAATTGCTATTTGTACATGTTAGAGCAAGTGAAGCTGGGAACAAAAACCAGTTTGAAACTGGATGAGATTCAAGTACCTCTTCATATCCTTGAGAGCTTGCATTGAAGGGTTCGCAGTAATGAGGAAAGTGTTAATCATTGATGCGACATAGCTGAAGAACGGATATGGGGGTGTTCTTGTTTTTGCAAAAGCTCAAGATCCTAATCGTCACCATTATCCACTTGCGTTTGCAGTACTAGATGGAGAGAACCATGCTAGCTGGACTTGGTTTTTCGAGAAGCTAAAAAATGCTATACCAAACTCTTCGGAACTGGTTGTCATGACTGACAGAATCAAAGCCTGATCTTCGCTATAGCAAACGTGTATCCACAGGCTCACCATGGTCATTGTTTATTGCATTTGAAGGAAAATGTGAAAGGGCATACTTGTAACATCAACAAAGTTGTAGTCGGGCATAGATTCATGGAGCTGGGAAGATATTACACGGTGGCTGACTTCAACGCTGCTTACGAGTCATTTAAGAGAAGATATCATTCGGCTTGGCAGTATGCGGAGGAGCACACTCCAAAAGACAAATGGGCTAGTTTTTTTTTCCACGTGACATGTATAACTTGGACACAAGCAACAGTGTGGAATCAATGAACACTGTGTTTAAAGAGGCAAGGAAGTGGGCCTTAATACCAATGCTGGATTGTAGCATCAGAACATTCTCTGATTGGTTTAATCAACATCGGAAGGATGCTGTTTGTGGATCAGTCAAAACCAAACTGGTACCTCTGGTTGAGAACTACTTGCATGATCTATGGCCTATTGCACGAACGCTACCGGTGCGGGAGCTTAATAGTTACGAGCTTGAATACGAGATCACTGGAAGTGATGGAAATATGTATTTGGCGGACTTGGTTGCAAAATCATGTTCTTGTAAGGTGTGGGACTATGAAAAGTTTTCTTGTCTGCACGGACTGGCTGCTTACATATATTACACAAAGGACGTTGATGGCGCCGTTGGTAGGTGCCGTGATATCCAAATATTATATCATGAGCTCTGCTCAAAATACTACTGGGTGGAACTGTGGGCATTAGCGTATTCAAGGACGCTTTATGTTGTGTCGGACAGGTCTTCATGGAATGTACCTGATCATATAAAAGAGCTGAAGATCATACCTCCCGATCGAATCACGCGGAAGGGAAGGAAAAGAGTTAAAATTCATCCATCTTGCGGTGAACGGCGTAAAAGGACACAAATCAAAAGGCGGCCAAGGCAAAACTATGGTTTCAATTGGTTATTATTTGGAAATGAAAGTGCCATGACAACATAAATTTTTGTCGGTGCTATGTTTATTTTGTGTTGTATGAATCAGATTATTTTGTTTTCTGCGTAATACTGCGTCAAACCTCGTTATCTCGGTGCTATGTTTATTTTCTGTTGTATGAATCAGATTCATTGTCTTGTATGAATCAGATTATTTAATATTCTGTGTAATACTGCATAAAACTGATTTTTGTTTTGAAGTGACATTAGTTTTATATATATCAAAATTAGTCTACCATAGTTTTACGATTTCATTATTCGACTCTAACTTATAATTCAATCGAATTTTACAAAAAAAAAATGAAATCTTTGGTAAAGTTTGAAACATACCCATTACAAACCTTAAATTTCTATTCACACTTTGTTAACGAAGAACATGTTAGAAAATAATTTTTCTATATTTAATTATAACAGAAAAATTAATACACATTACATGCTTCCTAACATTTAAAAATACTTAAATCTGAAGTAAAACTGGAAAACGAAATCGAAAGGATTAGTAACACTAAATATGTTATAAATCACCAAAAATATAACTATGAACAAAGTTCGTAAAGAACAAATCTTTTGGCGGGAAATAAAATCTTTTGATTTGGCGTCTAAAATAATGAAAATTTTCAACAAAATTAATCAAATCATTGAAATCTCTCTCTTCTCAACTCAACCACACATTTATCCGGTTCCTATCCATATCCATCTCTGTCTCTTTCTCTCCTTCACTTCTCTCTCAAACATCCCAACTTTCTCTCTTCTTTCATCTCAACCATGACGCACCCACACGAGGAGTACAAGCACATGAAGGAATTGAAGAAATACAATGACATGCTAGGGTTCATCGCCGATGCTCATTACGGGATCCCGAATAAATGTCCTTGTGGGGGAAAAATCGTTGACAAAGTATCTCCGTGTAAGAAGTTTCCCGACGACTTTGATGCACTTCCTGGAAGGAAATACTTCACCTGTGACAACTTTGAGGTACTTTTCATATATTAGGGTTTTGATTTGAATCAAAGTGACGATTGTGTTAGGTTTCATATGTATGATTCTGTTTCCCTCTATTTGTAAAATGATGGACTCCACTATCGTCAGCCATGGGTCTTCGCGATCCAGGACAAGGTTAAGGGCTTACTGACGCGCGTTGATGAAATGGCTGCAGAGATCAATGAGCTCAAGGATCAGCTCAAGCGTGTTCTAATATTAAAGTAATGTTGTCGTTCGTTTGATTCGGATCTAGTTTGTTGTTGGTTTCATGGTCTTTCATGTTTCCTAGTTGTTTTGTTTATTCGACTGGTCTTACAAGGGCAAGTCTTTATTTTGTGGTTTCTTGTTTAAGGGAAGCCTTGTAAAACTCCTAAGACTTGTGTACTCATTCTAAACTTAAACTTGTGGTTGTGCTAAATTTTATTTTCTGGATGTATATTGTTTTAGACCGGTGATTGTTCCTACTCTAAAACTGAAGTAAGAATCATATGCACATAAATGAAATTAGATAAACAACATTAAGTTTCCAAATTAGATAAGAAAGCAACAACATTCAGGTTCCTAGAATACAAAAATACGAAATGAAACAGGTCCGATGAAACATCAACAACAAAGGTAGCTAAAATACACAATCCGACATAAACACCAACTACTTCACTTATTCTTAGATCCCTTTTTCGATCCCTTCTGCGCTTCCTTCACAAACGACTCAAGCAGGCCTAACCTTTCCTCAAAGCCGTCTAGTGTCTTCAACACTCTCTCTAGCTGATTTCCAAGATTTTCCACTTTCTTGAGCACATCCTCCAACATCTTCTTCTGTTCTGCCACTTCTTCCATTGGCGCAATGTCTTCAAGGACTGTATTTTCTACATTTTCTTTTCGCGCTTCAATGTCCTTCCTTCATACGCTTAACCCAGCTGTCCACAGCAATATCATGTGTATCCTCGTCGTCATCCTCTTCCCATACATCATCCAAAAGAGATTTTTCTTAATCATTCCTGGTAGGCAGGATGCTGTCGATATCCTGTGGCTAATAACAAAGATTATTTAAAAACAGTTTTACCAAATTGCCCAAGTTTTACCTACTTAATTTGGCAATTACAAATAAACTTGCCAGGAGAAAGAAGAAAACACTTACATTTACCCTATCCAATTCTTGATTAACACTTGCAAGAGGAAACCCTTTCATTTCTGTTTTTTTGAACGTCGAATGACACATCCTCTGACATCCTGGATCAGCTCCTTCAACCGGTTGTCTAAACCTCTTTCCAAGCTGAGGTATTGCCTCAAAAGCAAGAAGCTACAAAACCAACATTTTTAAAAGTTAACAAAGCAATACTAAAAAATTGATAATTTTCTAATGTTTTGTTACTTACCTCTAGTGGAATACAGAAACCCGGAAGTGGCCATAGCGTCTTCTCTTTCATCAACCCTCCAAAATGATCCATTGTGTGAGAGATCTCCTTAACCATATAATCAAAGGAGTATCTTACCCATGGAAAAGTCTTACAGTATCCAAGATCATCCACATCTCTTTGGAAGAAATCCAATACATCATTGGCTCTTGTACCAACTTTCGTTTGGGCACAAACAACACTTCCTAAAAAGAACAAAACCATCATCTTCAGCCTGTCTTTATGGCCTCCCATTGCCAACAGCTTCGCTTTCACATCCTTCAACCTTATTAATTCGCTGTCCTTGAAATGACGCCTCACAAACTTCTTATTACCAAACTCCTTGTATCCGAGAGGATAATTGCGGCAGTTTAGGCCTGATATCAATGTGTGTTCCCTCAGCCCATAACTGATGGGAACACCATTGACAATGAACCACACTTCTCTCCTCTTCAAACATCGGCAATATGCAGTAACAACATCCACATTCTCTGAACCTTGTGGTTTGAACTCTGCTTCTTCTTCCTCTTAAACGCTTCTTGCGCATTTGCATCCAGTTTATTGTGGAACAAGTGACAGAATTGTGGATGCTCCTCAAACCACCTCCTCTCCAAAACACTTGCCTCCGGGGTCAGTGACCAAAACGTCTCGATTACGTCTGCTATCATACATCTTGTCCCTAGCTTTATTTGTTTCTTGTACTCCGTATCATAGAAGAACATCCTACTTGGCTTGATTGCCTCGGTACTGCAAGTAACATGTAGTACTATGTTAGTTATATCAGTTATTCCAAATAGTTTTATCAAGTTATTCAAGTATTCCTTATATACCTAAGTATTACTAGTTTTACAATTTTCACATAGTTTCACCTAGTTGTTCTAGTATTATGAACAGTTATACCCATAACTCCTAGTTTTCCTTCAACTAAACATTAACATTCAAAAGTATCAACATTGATCCATTCTTAAATTCTTACCTCATCATGCTTTTTCTCTGGATCTTCTTCGACACCTACTGATTCCTCCTCGCTGTTTTCATCTTTGTTTCCATCTTTCTCTTCTACATCCTCCTCATTGTTTCCATCCGCGTTTACTTCTTTATCTCTAATATCATTCTCGCTGTTTCCATCAGAGGCATTAGTCTCAACTTCATTCTCCTCATCCGATGCAACAACCTCACTTTCCTGCTCCTCTTCGTCTTCTCCCTCATCAGAGCAACCCGCCTCACCATCATTTTCTTCATGCTCATCTTCGTCCTCTACCTCATCAGAGCCACCTTCTTTCTCTTCATCGGATCCCCCTTCTTGCTCTTCTTCGGAGCCCCCTTCTTTTTCTTGATCATTGGCCGCGTTCTCATTTCCCTCGCCCTCACCGTCTTCATCCCCGTTATCCGCTTCCTTTTCCTCCTTTCCCGATTGTGGAGTCTCTGATGTCGGAGCACATTTGCTCCCTTCAGACCAAACAACTATATCAGCTTCCACGAAGTAACTTATTGGAAGGTCTTTATCTCTCAACGACGCAGAACCAGATTCCTCCGTCGTCTCCTTCGTTTTAACATTTTTTTCTTTTTTTTTCGCATTCTTCTCCGCTTCTTTCGTCGGAATCTCCTTCCTCTTACCTCTTTTGGTTTCAACCATCTTTGTTCTGATTCTTCTCGATTTACCCACAAGAGAGCAAGAAGGAAAGATGATTTTGATTATCGGATTGATTTGGGTTTCGAACTTTGGGTTTCTAGGGTTTGTGAGGAGAGAAAGGAAGGAATTGCAAGGAAGGAATTGGGATCAATTTCGAAATGGAATGGCAGTAGTTAAGGAAATGAATCCGAAATTAGGTTTAATGCATTACTTTTGGGTGGACTCGGTCTGCTTTCTTTGGTTTAGTAATGATTTTTGGTTTACGTCAAGTTTGGATGCCGGTTCGATCCAGATAGGGGTTGAGTCGGGTAGAACCAGGTAATATTCGTAAATATGTCATCTTTCCTATTGTTTTGTGGTCTTTTACTTCGTTTGCCACTTAAAACAATATTTTTTTCCTTTCTTTTATAACAGGTGCATCCTGGGTTGAGCCATGAGATGCAGGGGCATGGAAGACGTTGTTCCCTCTCTAACAGCTTTATAAGAGAAGCTATGTCATATAAGCCCAATTTTTCTCGCGGAAGTAAATATAAATGACGAAGAAAATTACAGATTTTGATGTTGGTGTTGACACGAATTCCATCGAAAAACTAACAGTGAGTCTACAAGCACAGTCCTATAAGATAATTAGACGAAACACAATGACATAGAATCGAAAATAATTGTCCGTTAACCCGAGTTATCTTTAATATCATGCCGATCTTGGAAGCAAAAATAACATATTAGTTACAGTATAAAGTGATTTTACTAGAGTTAATTAAATCAACATGATTTGTTTGCATTCACCGGATTTGATTAAGTAAATGTCAAAACAGAAAAAAAATAAGCAGTTGTTGGGTTATTTGTTGAAAAATTGGGATTTTTGTGTTGCAGAGTTTATATATGCGTTGGCTGATGGTTAGTGAATATGTTTTAGGGGCGGAAGCTACTTTATTCCATGTTAAATAGTATTGACTTCTATAGTGATATGTTTTTGTTAAAAGATTCCAGCGATTAGGGTATTCTATTTTTTAGTTTATAGTATAGATTATGTTCTCGAGTTTTACCTCGTGTGGTGGTAATGATTCTTGCGTCTTGTTCAAATGCTTGGACAAGAATGCTCACACGCTTGATTCCTTTAGCATCTTGACCAGATTCTCCAGCTCGAGATAGACTGTCTCCGCGTTCCTTATCTCCTCAGCTTGCTTTAACCAAGTGGTGAAAGAGTAATGAGTTATTTTCACCACACTTCATTAACCCGGACCCTAACCTGGACGGTCCGTATGTTCCATACAATCCGTACCGTTCGTACACTTGATCCGCACTAGCCTCCTTTTCTCTTTTTCTCTTCATAAACATAACCAGACACTTCTTTATTTAATACTCCCTCTCAAGCTTGACCAAGGAAACTGGTCAAGTTTGGATGCCATGAAGACCTCCCTCATTAAAAATCTCACCAAGGAAAACCCAAAATGGGATAAAATCTTGATAAGGAAAAAAGAGTGGAGTCTTCATGACAAAGGGCTCAGCTGCTGGGAGAAAGCTCAATGAATCCAAGTCTTGAATGAATGGACTCCATTTTCTTCTGTCTTGCTGCCTTAGTAAACATATCAGATAATTGATCTTCACTCCGAGTGTAACAAGATAGGATTACTCCTTGTACCACTATCTACCTCACTTTGTGACAGTCCACCTCTATAAGCTTTGTTCTTTCATGGAAGATTGAGTAGGACGCAATGTGAATAGCTGCTTGGTTATCACAATGCATAGTCATTGGAGCTATTATCTTAATCCCTAAATGCTTTAAGATGCCTTTGATCCATATCAACTCATTAGTCAACTTTCTCATTGTTCTATACTCAGATTCAACACTTGAACACGAGACAACCTTCAGCTTCTTTCTCTTCCAAGTCACAAGGTTTCCTCCAATACATGTGCAATACCCGGTTGTTGATTTTCTATCAACTCTATCTTATACCCAATCAGCATCACAATACCCCACCACATATGTGCTCTTGCTACAACCCATCCATATGCCTTGATCTCTAGTCCCATTTAGAAACTTCAGAATCCTTAGAAACATTTCCCAATGAGTGAGCTTAGGTGCTTGCATTTTCTTGCTGACTTGATTAACTGCATAGCATATGTCTAGTCGAGTGATGGTCAGATAGATCAGTTTCCCCACTAGCTTCCTGTACAGCTTAGCATCTTCAGACGGTGTGTTATCTTCAACCTCCCCCTCAAGCAAAACTTTGTAATCCTCTTCTAGTGGTGTCTTGGCTGTATTTCCATCAACTATACCTATATCTTTCAATAAATCAAGTGTGTACTTTCTTTGAGATAGAAATAGTCCTTCCTTAGAACGGCAAATCTCAATCCCAAGAAAGTACTTTAATTCACCCAAGTCTTTAATATCAAACACATATTTAAGGAACTCTTTAGTAGATTGTATACCTGCCTTGTCACTTCCAGTTATGATGATATCATCAATATAAACAAGAAGGACAACACTAGCTGAGGGTGTAGAAAGGGTAAAGAGAGTGTGATGTAGTTCAGACTTCCTGAAACCTCTTCCATTTAGAGTAGTGCTTAGTTTGTTGTACCAAGCTCTAGGCGACTGGTTTAATTCGTAGATAGCCTTCTTCAATCTCAATACATTTCCAAGTTTCACCAGATTCTCAAGACTAGGAGGAGGATACATGTACACTTCGTCTTCAAGTTCTCCTTGTAAGAAAGCATTCTTCACATCCATTTGCCATAAGCCCCTCTCAAGATTGGTTACAATGGACACAAAAATCCTGATTGTACGGAGTTTGACCACTGGAGAAAATGTATCAATGTAGTATTCTCTATAGGTTTTAGTGAATCCTCTTGCTACCAGTCTAGTCTTGCATCTCTTAATCGTACCATTAGGCAGGAACTTGATAGTAAAGATCCATCTACTTGTAACAGTCTTCTTCCCCTTAGGTAGATCACTCTCATATCAAGTATCATTTTTGATCATTGCATTTGCTTCATCCCTTACTTAGTCTCTCCATTCTTCAAGCTCCATTGCTTCCTCATATGATCTTGGAACATAGCTCTCATCTAAACTGACTGTGAACACATGATGTTCTTTAGGGAATCTTGCTAGAGAGCATGCGGCTTGAGTTGGATGAGCCACAACATGAGCATTATAGTAAGTCCTCATCCTTTCACTTCTTCTTCTTAATGGGCCTTCAGGGACCAACTCAGTAGAGGGAACGTTGTTGTCCTGTTTAGCACCATCCTTCCTTAACCTTGTAACTGCTGTGGGAAGGATCCATTTTATTGATCCACCGGGAGCCTTGTTCTGATTTGCTCCCTCATTGTTCTGACCATTACCAGTAGGATCTTCTTCTTCGTCACCCTGGCCCTGACCAGCTTCCTCATTCACCTCTTCTTGATCATGATGTTCTGAACCTTCTTCTTTTTGAGTAGTTCCATGACCATTTCCCCACCCCCTCATGATCATGATGGGTTAGATCATCAATGTATTCAGCATTCTCATCTTCTTGGTTGGCTGAAAGGACTTGTTGTGATTGCTGATCTTCAGGAACTTTGATCCCAAAACTCTCCAGAGTGATCCTTAGATTGGTGGCCTTGTCTTAAGATGTTTGAGACAAGTCTTTTAACTCATCCCACTTCTTGTTTTCATAGTATCCTGTTGACTCAATGAACTTCACACCACTTAATACACTGACATTCTTAGATACTGGATCAAAACACTTATAGCCTTTCTTGTCCAGAGAGTAACCAATGAACATTGACCTTGTACTCTTGGCTTCAAGCTTGTTCCTTAGTCCTCCTGGTATTAGCATATAGAAAAGACACTCAAACACACGCAAATGATCTAGGGAGGGTTTGCTTTTGTTCAATACCTCAAATGGAGAGATGTCTTGAAGGATCTTAGTAGGCGTCCGGTTGATGAGGTAGCAAGAAGAGATCACAACATCAATCTAAAACCTCTTTGGAACGTTTGTATAAAACATTATAGACCTTCCTACCTCCATCAAATGCCTATTCTTCCTCTCAGCTACTCCATTTTGTTGTGGAGTGTAAGGACATCTTGTTTGGTGTATAATTCCATGTTGAGTTAGGTGTTATTTGAAAGCATTGCTAGTATGCTCCCCACCATTATCTGATTTAAAGATTTTAAGCTTGGCATTGTAATGGTTATTAATATAGGCTTGAAAGTTTTTAAAAGCTTCTAACACCCTATCTTTAGATTTAAGCAATGTGATCCAAGTATACTTTGATTTCTCATCAATGAATGTGACATAATATTTCTGTTTTTCTCTAGATAAGCAAGTGACAGTCCAAGCATCTGAATGCAGAAGATCAAAACAATTCTTATAGATAGTACTAGAGCTTGGAAAAACAATCTTACAATGCTTACCCAAAATACAAGCTTCACAATCATTATTACTAAAAGAAACATTATGAAATATCAAGTTCAAAGCTCTAACATGAGGATGTCCTAGTCTAGCATGCCACAATGCATCATTATTAAAAACAGTAGAAGAACTAAAGGCGCAATCATGATCAGAAAGAGGCTTGATCTCTTCAAGCAAGTAAAGGTCTCCTTTAATAGTTCCCTTTCCAATCAATCAAATGCTTTCAATATCCTGAAACTTCACATCATTAAGACTGAATGTAACATTGCAATTGAGATCATTAAGTGACTCTTTTAACAAATAAGAAATTAGATGTGAAATCAAGCATATAGAAAGGTTTAGAGTTCTTTTCAGGCAGTCTTAAATTGCCTACTCCTTTGATTGAAATTTTATGTCCATTTTCAATCAATACATGTCCTAATTCTGGTTCTATGTCTTTAAGTAATCTAGTGTCACTAATCATATTGTGAGAGGTACCAGAATCAATAATCAAAAGTTTAGGTTCAGTACTAAACGGTTTAAACATGTTTAATGTAGCAAGAGATAAACCAACATTATCATGCATATTGTAGGCAGCTAGAGAGTAACCAGACATAATACCAGAGTGCTCCTTAAGAGCTTTGATGATCAGGTTGAGATCAGACTTCCTCAGCTCCTCATCGTCCGTGTTCATCATAGCATTCGTTGTCTTTGTCTTCCCACCATCATTCTGGTTCACTGATTGACCTCCTTGTTCAGTTGGACCAGCAGTGAAGTTGGCTCTAGCTTCCCGGTCTCTCATGAACTATGGCTTGAGGTGTGGATGAAGGATCCAACATTGGCTCTTCTTTATGACCTTGTATTTTGCAATGGTCACACGTTCCATTGAACGGAGTCCTCCTATAATCCCCAACTTGGAATGCTGTCTTGTTTGCTTTGGCCACCTCTTCAGCCTTGTTTTCTATAGCAAGATCAACTCTTCCTCCAAATAGACCAAGAGATCCTTGCCCCTTTTGGATCTGTGAACACACATCCTCAAGGTACGGCAACTTCTCCGACCTTAAGATGTGTTTGATGAGGTCATTATACGCCGGGTTCAAGGTTAAGAGTAGGCCAAAGACCTTATCTTGTTCCCTCCTCTCGTTGAGAACGTCTTGATCCATGGTATTTGGCCTTAACATCTCGAGTTCTGACCACAAAGCACAAAGCTTTCCAAGATGAACCAAGAACTCCATCCTTCTTGGCTTAGGTTGTTGATTGCTCTCTTCACTTCAAACACTCTACTCAGGTTGGAGACATTCCCATACACTTTTTGGAGCGTCTCCCACCAGTCTATAGTAGGAGTAAACTTCAAGAATTGGAGTGTCCAACACGCTAGGGATGATGGACAAGACCATCATGTCTTCTTGCGCGCATTTCCCTTCATCGACAAGAACATCATATTCCTTGTCTACTTCTTTGGCCGTCGGTTTTGAAGATCCATCATCTGTGATATGCTTCAAAAGGCCGCGTCCTCCAAGTGGTGTCTTGATCATTCATGACGACAACAAGTAGTTATTCCCTTTTAGAGTAACCATAATCACCATCGCCTTGTTGTTTTCCATTTTGAGTCACCCGGACCACTAAAGCTTCAAGCATTGTTCTTGAGTTTAAGTTACATATTTGTGGAGTAAAACAAGGTTAAGAGCAACCTGGCTCTGATACCATAATAGATTTTAGACTAGATTAAGAGTTTAGAGATTAAGAATGGGAGAGGTTATGAGTGAAAGAGTATGCTCCATTAATTCATTACTTTGTCTCGATTACAATATAAAGAGGAACAAGAGATAAGGATTATATGGTAACAAGGAAGAACATGTGAGGTCAAAGCCAGAGAGGAGCATTTTGTTCAAATGCTTGGATGAGAACGCTCACACGCTTCATTTCTCTAGCATCTTGACCAGATGCTCCAGGTCGAGACAGGCTATCTCCGCATTCTTTATCTCCTCAGATTGCTTTAACCAAGTGGTGAATGAGTAACGAGTTACTTTCACAACACTTCATTAACCTGGACGCTAACCCTGACTATCCGTACACTCTGAACTGCCCGTACACTTGACCCTAAAAATGCACCAGCCTCCTTTTCTATTTTTTTCTCATCATAAACATAACCAGAAACTTCTTTATTTAACAAAAGGGATGGGACGCATGCCCGAAAAAGGATGAGGTTGCTGCTTCCCGGCAACGCGGTGACTCGGTTTCTGAGGAAGAAATACCCTGCATCCAGAAATGGATCAACATTATCCTACCCCTTGCTGAGGAATTCCAGTCATCATTGTCGTCCATGGACGAACACTTGCCGACATATTTATGCGATCGTCTCAAACGAAAAACAGAATTCGAAAGCCCTTACATGGCCGAACCCATCGGCCTACGAGACGGCATCACATCGGAAAAAATCAGACGGCTAAACTTATCAGGTATGTTCCATTGGTTGACAATGCAGAAACCTGACAAACCCCTCTACCTTAGAAAACCAGGCAACAAAAAACTTGCTCGGAAAGGCGGGCCTGGAGTAATATTACCGACTTGAGAGACATGCTGAATTCGAAAACTAAAGACCTGCAGTCATGACTCATTCAACCTAGAAGTCTAACCAAAGGCAGGGAACCTGATTCCTCGATGGCCAAAGACTTATGAGCAAAGATAACCAACTTCAAAGCCGAGCAAAAGAAACAACAAGCCGATCGCTCTGGAGAAAATGACATATACCAGAAACTCAAAAGCTCTAGAGCCGAGGAACTGTGACTCCCTCCTTAAATAAATGTGATCATGGGCGGATCCCCTCCTTGTCGGGACTCGGTCTGATCTATCAAAGCTTTCCAGCAAAAGGCCATAAATGCAAAACGATGGCCGAAAAGGATGGAGAATGATCTGTAGATCACTTTCTCCAAAGAAGATGTCGCCCAGGTTGATAGACCCCATAATGATCCCCTGCTGGTAGAAGTCGCGATTGGAAACTGCGAAATTACCCGTGTGCTCATAGATACCGGTAGCTCGGTCAATCTCATTTTCAAGGATACTCTCGAAAAGATGGGGATTGATTTAGAAGAAATGAAGCCTTCATCATGGTCGCTTACTAGCGTCAATAGGTCTTTTAAGGCCATAATCGACACTATCTGCCTCAACATATTCACCGAAGGAGTCTTTAAAACCGTCAAGTTATATGTCATTGATACAAGAGTACCCTATAATGCGATCCCAGACACCCCTTGGATACACTCAATGAGGGAAATACCTTCAACTTATCACCAGTGCATCAAATTCACATGCAACGACGGACGGATTATCGCTCTTCGGGGAGATCAAAAAGCCGCAAGGAACCTCTTGGTAAGTTGCCCCAGCGTTCTTCAGTCTGAACAGCATCACCTCCGATTACCTCCTCCACCTAAAAGAATGTTTTACGACCCTCAACGAGTATGACATAAAGTTAAATCTGAAAAATTGGACTTTTAGAGTTACCTTTGGAGAGTTCCTCGGTTATAAAGTCACCCAGCTCAGAATAGAAGCAAGCCCTAAACAGATTTCATCGTTTCTCGATCTCCAAAGTCTGAGGAACAGCTGAGAAGTGCAACGGCTGACAAGCCGAGTTTATCTCTCTTTCGACCGATAAATGCATAGCCTTCTAAGACTCACTCTGCGGTAACATGAAATTTTTCTTGGATGACAAGTGCAAAGATGCGTTTAACCAAATAAAGCAGTACCTCACAACACCGACTGTGTTAACAAAACTTGACATTAGCGACACATTGTATCTTTACATCACAGTCTCCACAATAGCGGTTAGTAGTACCTCGTTAAAGAATATCAGGGAGAGCTAAAATGAATATTCAACACAATGAAACGTATGAACGACACCGAGAAATGGTACACAACGCTTGAAAAATGGCGTTGGTCGTGGTCACCTTCGCCAGGAAAAACCGGTTGTACTTCCAGTCTCACGCGATGGTGATATCACCGAACCATCCTAGGCCGGACTAACCCAAACAGCCCCGAACCGTCCTAGGCCGGACTATCCCAAACAGCCCGAAGATGCAACAAGAATATATCACTAGAACAATTCGACCAAGAATCTAAAACAAATCCAGATCTTTAGCCAACCCATTTCGGTTCACTATTAACTCGAGACCATGGCCTAAGACTTGTCAACACGTACCAAAGTCGTGAGTTGTGTCAACCCAGACAAGGTTTATATCATTTAAGTTCAACAATAACGAATATAAAACTTCCATTTTATTAATAGTAGGCGGAAAAAAACATTACAAAGTATTCAGAGTTCGTGCACAGCCTAGAGCCAAAAGTAAATAATTATACATACATCAAACTATTGTCTTTGCATATGCCATCAAAACTACGTCGGCTTCCTAACATTCCGCGCTCCCACTAGATTTCCCACCTACTGGTTACCTGCATGGTAAAGAGGGTATGAGTAATCTAATATTACCAAGTGAGTTCTGAACTCACTAATCAACAACAACCCCCTCAAAAACCATGCCCAAACACACAACACAATAACTCATTATAATTATGCATGCAACTAATCAATACGGAAGCGATAAACAATGCATGCATTCAATATCAATATGGAGACTCATCTTGACGTGTAATACCAAGACAGCGGTATGCCTCGTCTAACTCACACACACGCTAGACACATTCTAGACACAAACTCAATGTTCGGATGTTTGCAACCAGCTATGACATCCTAGGGATCCATTCAAATTACATGGGATGCCATCAACCTACATCAACAGAACACTCCCAAGTATAAACAAAAGAGTCAAATAGATGAAAAACATCATCTTTCGGGAATCGGCCATACTCCATTCTTCTGGGCCACATCATCAGGTAGCGCTCGTCCATGGGCACGATGTAGCAACCATGTTTCGAGGATCGAATATAGAATGATCCAAGGACTGACTGGCCGGAATGTTAGAGCTCACATAGTTGGTTTGATGATGCTAGAAAGAGCTGTCCAGAGTTGTAAGGACTTTCCATGGGTGGATCAAAGAGCCTTGGATCGATGTCTGAGTAGTAGCAGATATAATGAAAAACATAGTCTGAATAAAGCTAGGATCTGATCTGTGTTTGAGCCAGACAAAGCTCTGTCAGTCGTTCTTACACTCAGAATATGGCTAAGTAGTTTGGTTTGCAAACTTCATGAAGTGTTCGGACAAACTTGAAGAAAAATCCTGACAAAGCAAAATTTTTGGACAACGATGGTCGGATCCGGACAAGTCTTGTCTTATTCAAACAGGGTTGTTGAGCTTGTCGGACTAGTCATCAATCTTCAGAAAAAACAGAATAAACAGTTAAGATTGTCAGACTGAACTGAAATGAGCTGATTCGGGTAGCAATGGTCGGATTTAGACATGATTGGTTCGATTCAGATAGAAAGGTTTGACTTTTTGGCCCAAACAATTAGGTTTAGCTCAATATTTTGCCTAAGTACATCTCTAAAAAATGGATACTGATTAAGAAGGGAAAAACTCGCGCTGGAAGGGAAAAAGAGCGCGGGGTGACGGTTATTACTTTTTGGCCCTGTGGAAAATAAGCAGGAACGGTTACTTTGATGATTTCTCGGGCCTAAACCGCCCAACTGCTCATTTAATCGTATGATTGGCTTCATTTCTCCTTTTTATTCATGAAAACTCTAACGAAAACCAGAGATAAACTGAGAGAGAGAAAAGTCCGATCAAGAGAAAAACTTTGATATTCGGCTGGATAGATCAAGTTTGAGTCAAGTACAATTGTCTGTTCCGACTATTGGGTGTTCGAGAGATCAAGTTTCGACTATTGGGAGTTCGAGAGATCTGAGGAAACATTCACAAGAGGTATTAGACCGTTCGAATCAAACATCAAACCAACTCTAAAGACAAAGGTGAGTGCGTGACCGTATATGGCTTGATTGATTTGATGGAACTTTGTCTCAGGATTACTATGTCGATCAAGTAACTGACTGATGGTAAGCATGTCTGATTATCTGATTTATTGACTCAATTTATTTACTGTGGCTAAGTGGGATGGGATGACCGCTCTCACTAAGCAAATCTATTGCTTAAGCCTCCTTTGTATGGATGGAGATCAGGATTCAACCTGAAAGGGTAAAGACATAGCATGATCGCGGGACTAAGGCAGGAAGGAAGGATGGGGGATTTGAGTATATTAAGACCGAGTTGAACTTATAATAGCTTATTAGCAAAATCACTTTTTAACTCGAACCTCAGTTTATCTATTTAAATCCGTTTATGCTCTACTAGACCTGTCTATAATGAACTAAAATGCTACAATAATTATAAGTATAGAAAACTTGGAAATGGCCTAAGTCTGATCGGGGAAGCCGGTCTAGACTCGTACTGATGGTACGAAAAAATAGGTCGGGTCTCTTCAAGTTGGTATTAGAGCAAATTTCGGTTCTAGGACAGTCTAAGTATTGTGGGAATTGGGTTAAATCCATCCTTCCATGCTTGACGTCTTGCAGTAACACTGTGCTCTGATTTTGAATTACGTTAGTTTTTACTAAGTTACCTGTGATCTGCATGCAGATGGCTAAGGGTAACCGAAACACAAGGAGAACTGTGGGTGAAACCGGAGAGACATCCGTGAACAATGTTGCGAGGAGTGAAACTGGGGCGGATAAAGCCCTAACTGCTGCTCAGAATGAGGCGAATGTGAACAATGCAGCTGGTGCTGCTATAGTTGCTGGGGCTATTGTTGGAATGGAAGCTGAGCTAGCCATGTTTGCTCAAGTCCTGGCAAGACTTTCTATTGTTGTTCCTCCACCAATGATTCCGCCTGTTGCGGATAATGTGGAACAAGTGGTGTAAAATGAGGAGGATGCAAAACCTGCTGCAAGAATTTTGTCCTATCTGAAAGTGATGGATCACATGCAGAAAATGGAAACAAAGTTGTTTTTGGGTGGTTCCAACCCAGTTGAAGCGGATCAGTGGATCGACAGGTTACACCGTAACTTCCTCTCAATCTGCAGTCCTGAATCCTATTCGAAGGACATTGATGTGCACTACTTCGATGGTGTAGTTCACATATGGTGGAAAGGTGTTGAAGCTCGTATTGGTACCCATCATTGTATTTGGGCGATCTTTCGTGTTGAATTTCGCAGTAAGTACTTTCCAGAGGAAGGCTTTGATGAGCTGGAAGGTGCATTTCTTAAGCTGCAACAAGGGAAAATGGCTGTGAGAGAGTATGAGGCAAGGTTCAGTAGCCTCAAAAGTTATGCTGGGCATGAAGCTGACTCGGAAATGTCCCTGGTTCAAAAGTTCATGCGTGGACTTAGGGTTGATCTGCAAACGCGTTGCAGGATCCGCAGCTATGCTACTATGGCAAAACTTGTGGAGAAGGCTGCAAAGCAGGAAGCTGGGATCATTAAGGAAGCCAAAGTGTTGGTAGTTTTCAGCATGTTCATACTGGAAAGCATGCGGGAAAGAATCTGAAGATAGTAAAAACTGGCTCTTCCAGCAAGCCAAATGCAACAGGTCGCAATATTTGTTTGACATGTGGGAAAATGCACTCTAGAGCTTGTCGTACTGCTTCGTGAGGTTGTCACCGTTTCTGTAGTATGGATCACAAAGTCCATGATTTCCCAGAGGAAGATCTGATGCTTAAAGCTCAACTGAAGAGTGTTGAGGATCGAGTGTGTTGTAATTGTGGTGAATCTAGACACTACAAAAATAAGTGCCCGAAAGATGTACAGCAAGGTGGGAAACGTGCAAGTGATGGACCACAGCCAGCAGCAAAGAGGCTGGCCATCATTCCATGTGTGTACACGATCAGAGATGAATCCATGGATCCTAGCACTTCTTGTCCGATCACTGGTGAGTCATCCTATCACTCACTCTTTCCTTAAGAATTTTTGTGTGATATCGCTTGTCTGTAGAGTTAGGTCCTTAGTATTCCAAGTGAATCTTTATGGACCTTAGTCATGGGTGGAGTAGAAACCCATGTTATGTTTGATTCAGGTGCATCTCATTGCTTTATGCAACCTGAGATGATTGGAATAGGGGAATTTCAGAAAGAACCCGAAGGTGAAATAGGGTTGGTTCAAGCGGCTGGTGGTCAAGTCATGTACACTATGGGAAAAATCCGAAACATCTCTGTTACGATCGGTGAAGTGAACATGCCAGCCGGTTTGATGATTTGCCTTGTGAAGTGTTTTGATGTGGTCTTTGGAATGGATTGGCTGGGGAAGTACAAGGCACATCTAGACTGTCTTCGTGGCTGAGTTAATTTTGAAACCAGCAGTGGAAAGCTTGTGTATCAAGGCGTCAGACCTACAAATCGGAGTTTGATTATTTCATCACTCCAAGCAGAACGGATGATGGAAAAAGGATGTGAAGCCTACCTGGATGCAATCAAGACTGTGGAAGTTAGACCAGATTCGGAGCTGGGTGAGATTCCTATTGCAAAGGAGTATGATGACGTGTTTAAGTCCTTGAAATGATTACCACCAGACCTTTTTGATACTTTCATGATTGAACTTGAACCAGGAACTACTCCAATCTCTAAAGCTCCATACAGAATGGCTCCAGCAGAGTTAACGGAGCTTAAGAAGCAACTCAGTCAATTGATGGAAAAAGGTTTTATGCGTCCAAGTAGTTCACCTTTGGGCGCACCGGTTTTATTTGTGAATAAGAAAGATGGTAGCTTCAGGTTATGCAGCGACTACCGTGGGCTTAACAGAGTTACAGCGAAGAACAAATACCCTCTTCCAAGGATATATGAGTTATTGGACCAACTCCAAGGTGCTACTTGGTTTTCAAAGATCAATTTAGCTTCGAGTTATCACCAGATTCTGATAGCTGAGGAGGACATCCGTAAGGCAGCCTTCAGATCGAGATATGGGCATTATGAGTTCGTTGTCATGCCCTTTGGATTGACTAACGCTCCTGCGGCCTTTATGAAGCTGATGAATAATGTTTTCAGAGACTGGTTGGATGAATTCTTTATAATCATCATAGACGACATCTTGATTTACTCAAAGAATCAGGAAGAGCATAAGGAACATTTAAGAAAAGTCTTGGACAGACCGCGGGAACACAAGCTATTTGCTAAACTCAGTAAATGTAGCTTCTAGCAAAGGGAAATCGGTTTCTTGGGTCATGTAGTCTCCAAAAAGGAAGTGTCTGTGGACTTAGAAAAGATCAAGGCTATTGCGTATTGGCCTACACCAAGAAATGCAACTGAGATCCGAAGTTTTCTGGGACTGGCTGGATACTATCGACGTTTTGTTAAGGGATCTGCTAGCATGGCTCAACCGATGACAAAGCTAACCTGGAAAGACGTTCAGTGCACTTGGACGTGAATCGAGGTTCTCCAAAATCATGGAAATGTTAACAAGTACTCCAGGAATTGCTCTTCTTGTGGATAATGAGCCTTATGTGGTGTACACAGATGTATCTAGAGTAGGAATTAGGTGTGTTCTGATGCAGCAAGGTAAAGTGATTGCCTATGCATCCAGAAAACTAAGGAAGCATGAAGGAAACTATCCAACACACGGCTTGGAGATGGCTGCAGTCGTGTTCGCACTGAATATATGTCGGTCATATCTTTATGGTGCAAAGGTCCATGTATTCACGGACCAAAAGAGTTTGAAGTACATTTTCACTCAACCGGAACTGAACTTTAAACATAGAAGGTGGATGGAACTGGTTGCAGATTATGACTTGGATATTGCCTACCATCCAGGAAAAGCAAATCTAGTAGCTGATGCCTTAAGCAAGAATAGAATTACTTCAGATTCAGAGAAAGATATGGAAGAATTGGTCCATATGATTGGAACATTACGACTAGCTGCCTTGACTAACGAAGTGGAACCATTGGGTCTTGGTGAAACATCAGTAGACTTGTTGTCTAGAGTTCGGCTTTCTCAAGAGAAAGATGAAGAACTGATCAAGGCTTTAAAGAATGAGAAGACAGGTTCTCAGACTTCAAACAATGGGACCATTCTGGTTAACAGCCGAGTGTGGGTTCCAAAGGATCAAGGATTCCGGGAAGAGATCCTTAAGGAAGCGCACCAGTCTAAGTTTTCGATACACCCAGGAAAGATGTATCGTGACTTGAAGCGATACTATCACTGGGTCAGAATGAAACGGGATGTTGCTAAGTGGGTGGCTGGGTGCCCAATCAGACAAATGGTTAAGGCAGAGAATCAACTTCCGAGAAGACTATTTTAGAGTTTACCCATTCCAGAATGTAAATGGGATATGATCACGATGGACTTCATGACTGGCTTGCTTATGAGGGAAGGCAAGGATGCTATTTGTGTGATTGTTGACAGAGTGACAAAGTCTGCACACTTCTTGGCGATCAACAAAATGGATAATGCAGCTGTATTAGCCAAGCTGTATATGGAACAGATTGTCAGACTTCATGGAGTTCTGGTAAGCATAGTGTTAGACCGTGACTCCAAATTCAATTCAGCCTTTTGGAAGGTAATGCAGAAGTCGATGGGGACAAAGGTCCATATGAGTACAGCATATCATCCTCAAACGAATGGACAAAAACAAAGGACAATTCGAACACTTGAAAACTTACTGCATACTTGTGTTCTGGATTGGGGAGGTAAATGGGATCACTAGTTGCATCTGGCCGAGTATTCATACAACAACATCCATCATGCGAGCATCGGAATGTCGCCTTACGAAGCACTGTATGGACGACCTTACAGAACACCGTTATGCTGGGCCCAAGTGGGGGAGCGGAGCATATTCCCCCGGAGCATATTTGGCCGTGACTTCGTGAAAGAAAGAACTGAAAGAATCCGAGTCTCAAAGCTGAAAATGAAAGAGTCTCAAGATAGACAGAAGAGTTATGCAGACAAACGCACAAAAGAACTTGAGTTCGAAGTCGGGGATGTAGTATCCACCCTCTGACTTAAAAGAGAACCTCACTATTGAAGGAAGACTTGTTCAGATCATAGGAAGAAAAGATAAGACAGATGCAGAAAGAAAGTCAAGATGATCCAAGTTGGTTGGGACTATGATAGTAAAGAAGAAATGACTTTGGAACCAGAGGCCAGAACGAAAGCGGAATTTCCAAAGTGGTTCAACAAACTTAAGGAAAATCTAGAAAGAAAGACTCGAGGATAAGTCTGAGCCAAGTGGGGGAGAACTTGTAGCGACCGTGTTCCGAGGATCAAAGATAGGATGATACAAGGACTGACTGGCCGGACTGTTAGAGCAAACATAATGGGTTTTATGATGCTAGAAAGAGCTGGCCAGAGTGGTAAGGACTTTCCGTGGGTGGATCAGAGAGCCTTGGATTGATGTCTGAGTAGTAGTGGATCGAATGAACAGCATAGTCTGAATAAAGCTAGGATGGGATCTGTCTTTGAGCCAGACAAAGCTCCATCAGTAGTTCTTACACTTGGAATATGGCTAGTAGTTTGGTTTTCGAACTTCATGAAGTGTGCTGACAAGATTAAGGACAAATCCAGAAAAAGCAGGAATTTTCGGACAACGATGGCCAGTTTCGGAAAAGTGTTATCTGATTCAGACAGGGCGGTTGAGCTAGTCGAACTAGTCATCGATCTTCAGAAAATCAGACAGAATGGTAAAGATTGTCGGACTGAACCAAAATGAGCTGATTCGGGTAGTAATGGTCAGATTCAGGCAGGATAGCTTCGATTCAGACAGAGCGGTTAGACTTGTCATCTCCGACAGTCAGGTTTAGCTTGATTTTTCACCTAATACATCTGGCAAAAACGGTTACTGATCGAGAAGGGAAAAACTTGCGCTGAAGGGCAAAAGAGCGCTGGGTGACGGTTATGACTTTCTGGCCGCGTGGAAAATAAGCGGGAACAGTTACTTTGACGGTTTCTCAAGCCTAAACCGCCTAACTGCTCATTTAATCGTATCCTTGGCTTCATTTCTCCATTTTCCTTCACGAAAAGTCTAAGGAAAACCAGAGAGAGAAAAGTCCGATCAAGAGATAATCATCGATATTTGGCTGGATTGATCAAGTCCAAGTCAAGTACGATCGTCTATTGGTTGATTCCAACTACTGGGCATTTGGGAGTTCTGAGGAAACATGCACAAGAGGTGTCGACCTTTTGAATCAAAAATCAAACTGACTCTAAAGACAAAAGTGAGTGCGTGACCGTAGTCTAAGTACTGAATCATAGTCTGATTTATAGGAGTTTGTTCTTTACGGATTGCTTATCTTAATTGGAATTATATGCATTGTTCTGGCTTGAATCGAGTAGTCGATTCCTTCCATTGATGCGTCTGGATCGGATCATGCACATAGAGCCTTTTGGCCTGCTCTGGCTTGATTGATTTGATGGCACTTTGGCTCGGGATGACTATGATGATCAAGTAACTGACTAATGATAAGCATGTCCGATTATCTGATTTATTGACTCGATTGCTTTACTTTGGCTAAGTGGTATAGGAAGGCCACTCTCACTAAGCAAATATGTTGCTTACGCCTCCTTTGTTTGGATGCGGATCAGGATTCAACCCGGATGGGTAAAGATATAGCAGGATTGCGGGACTAAGGCAGGAAGGAATGATGGGGGATTTGGTTAGATTAAAGTCGAGTTAAACTTGTAATAGCTTATTAGCGAACTCACTTGTTAACCCGAACCTCAGTTTATCTATCTAAGTCCGTTTATGCTTTACTTTACATGTCTAAAATGAACTAAACCGCTAAAATAATTCTAAGTATAGAAAACCAGGAAATAGCCTAAGTATGATCGAGGAAGTCGGTCTAGACTCGTACTGATGGTACAAAAAATAGGCCAGGTCTCTTCACTTGACCCACTTACCATTAACAAGCTGATAAGGGGAGACTCCGTATCCGGACCTTCGCTTCACTCGCGATATACCACCGGAACAAAATCACAAACTCAATCCTTTGGAGTATCGCTTCACTCGCGAAATACAACCGGGAATCACATCACGTCACACACACACCGGTCATAGCACGCCAACATTGTCCACACTCTACCATCACATCACACATATATACTGGTCATAACGCGCCTACATGGTCGATGTTGTACAATCACACCCACTCAGTTAATCCCCCATCAGGCAACCTATACCTGAGGGATTAAAGAGGGATTGCATGCTCTATTCAACACGAGAATAGTCAACTCAACTCTTCAATACGAAACTTAAGCATTTCTATCAACTTAACTGCATGCAACACATGCTTTATTATAATTTATTCATAATGCATGACTAGCAATTCCATAACATCTTTAAGCATGCTTCTTTTCACAACCTAACAATATGCATGACTAACAATTCCATATCATCTCTATGCATGCATCATAACATCAACATCATCTATATAAGCATGCAACAAAACATCATAACATCAATATCATATAGATAATCATGCATTCACATAATTAAACCATCATGCATGGCACCTTCACACACTCACAACCACCCGCACAAAACCATTAATTTTCCCCTTCTCGAGTTTACCTTAAAGAGCATCCCGGTCTAAGCTCTCCACCTGCATCAAGACCATTAGAAAACACACAGACAAGTTTTCTGGAACCCACCTATGGCTTCTACTAAGGCGGAAAGACACGACCCAAGTTCTCCACCGAAAACTTGCACTCTCTCTCTAGAACTTCTCTCAACTTTATGGGAAGTGTTGCCACGGTTTAGGATGGGAAAGGGCTGCTATTTATGGCTTTGCAAGGTGTCCACAGCACATTCAGTTTGGTGTGTAAAAAGGACACATGAATCTCCAGTGACAAATGGCCAAGTTTAATATCCAAAAGACAAGTAATCAGCTTCTAGAAGACTCCCTTGGTGCTGCCACACGTCCCCCATCTTCAGCCAATGATAGCTCGACACATGTCTTTATTAAGATCACGCCACATCACTTCCATTTGGACTAATAATGCATCGCCATGTCATCTAAACACCAGTCACTTCGTTTCACAAGATTCGCTTTTCCACCCGACCGCTCCTGGCTCGATCGAAAAATGCGGATTTTCGTCTAACTCATATTTTCATCCTGAACCAACTTGTTTTTTCACACATCCAAATTTCCTCTCCTGACCATTTTGAGTTGTCAAGATAAGATTCTTACCAAAATCTACAGCTTCGGAAACTCATCTCGATCTTCGACGACCTCCAACTAGACATATCGACTAGAACACAATCTCCATGCTCCAAACAAAAAAATGCTTCGACCAAAACTCTATTCTTGATCTTCTGAATCTATTATGACTAATGGTTCCTCTATCCGATCACTTTGATTTTCTCTACCATATCTATTCTTAACCATGGGCATTACATTCTCTCGCTCTTATTAGAATTCGTCCTGAATTCTACGAATCTCTTGACGCCCCTGCTTCATCTTCAAAGAACTCTGGGTAGTTATGGCGAAACCTCTCTTCATCTTCCAAAATTACCACCATACGGTTTTATCTTCCCCAAAACACTTGGATCTGGGGATCTCTCTATTCTTTAGCTTCCTCATTCGTCGTTCTCTAATTCGTAGTGGCTCTTCTGGATAGGTAATGTCTGTTCCCAACTCTGGAATTCTATTTATCTCAATAGAACTTGGATTATGAACGTGCCTTCGTAACATAGACACATGGAAATATATGATGTAAGTTCATGTCCTCTGGTAACTTTAGTCTATAGGAGACTTCTCCAACTCTTCCAATGATTCGATATGGACCAATGAAACAAACAGCTAACTTCCCAATCTTTCCAAATATATCGTTGCCCTTTTGAGATGACATTTTGAGATAAACCATATCTCTAGCTGTGAACACTACTTTTCGTCTTCGTTGATCATCTTATTTCTTTTATCGATCTTGTTCTTTTTTTCATGTTTGCTCGGATAATTTGCAATTTATCTAGCGTCTCCTCAATGATCCCCGGTCCAAACAAACGTCTCTCTCTGACTTCAGTCCAACATAGAGGCATTCAACATGGTCTCCCATATAACGCTTCGTATGGCGACATAGCGATGCTGGCATGGAAACTATTGTTGTATGAAAATTCTATCAAAGGTAGATAGTTTTACCAAGTACCTGCCCAATCGAGAATACATAACTATAGCATATCTTCTATAGTTTGAATAGTCCTCTCCATTTTTTCGTCTGTCTCTAGATGAAAGGCAGTACTGATATGCAACTTTGTACCCAATGCTTTTTGCAATGCTCTCGAAAATGCTGCTGTAAACCTTGGATCTCTATTCGACACTATGTTGGCTGGCACTCCATGTATTCTCATAATCTGATTAATATACAGTTCGGCCAACGTCTCTGTCTTGTCCGTATCTCGTATTGCCAAAAAATGTGCTACCTTAGTCAGTCGATCCATAATTACCCATATTGCATTGTTTAACCTCCATCTCGCCACGGGTAATCCACAGATCAAATCCATGGATACTGAATCCCATTTCCATTCTGGTATTGGTAAGCTCTAAAGTAACCCTCCTGGCACTTGATGCTCGGCTTTGATCTGCTGAAAAACCTGACACTGTGCTACCCATTTCGCCACTGCCCTCTTAATTCCTGGCCAATGATAATATCTCCTCATATCTCTGTACATCTTTGTGCTCGCGGGATGTATACTTAAGAGTTACTGATACGCTGTCTTGAGAATTTCTTCCTTAATCCTACTTCCTTTAGTACTGTGATCCTCCCGTTGAGTAACAATGTTCCATCTTCTTCGATATGATATCCGCTAGCATTTGGTCCGTCTTGATCTCGTAATTGCTCCATAATATTCAACAAATCCTCATCTTGCTTATGTACTTCTCTAAAACGTTGCAACAAACCTGTTTGATTTATTGCTTGCATTCCTAGTGGCTCATTTGATTCTCCTTTTAAAGCGGATAAGTTTACCTTCTTCAATTCCTCTGCTAAGACTTCCAAATCCTGCTCTGAATCCACTAAATCTCTTTGAAGACTTAATGCATCTGTTACAACATTTGCTTTACATGGATGGTATTGTATTTGGTTGTCGTAGTCCGCAAAGAACTCCAGCCACCGTCTTGTCCACAAATTTAGATCCACCTGAGTGACAAGTATTTAAGGCTTTTGTGATCAGTAAATACCTAAACCCTCTCCCCATAAAGATATAAGCGCCATATCCTTAATGCAAACACAACGACAACCATTTTTAAATCATATGTAGGGTAGCTTTCTTCATGCTTCCTCAATTGTCTTGAAGCATAGGCAATTTAATTATCCTCTTGCATAAGTATGCATCACAATCCTACCCGCAATGCATCAGTGTAGACTGCATAAGTATTACCAGGCTCTGATTAGGTTAGAACTGGTGCCGTGGTCAATGTTTCCTTAAGCTTGCTAAAAGCTTCTTTCGTATGTTTATCCCAAAAAAAGGGAACATCTTTCCCCGTTAGTAACGTTAGTGGCTTAGCGATCGACGAGAATCCTATCACAAATCTTTGGTAATAGCCTCCCATTCCAACAAAACTCCTTATATCTGTTACTGTGGTTGGATGCGCCCATTCTTACACTACTGGGTTTGTCTCTGGATCTGCTGATACTCCTCGCGCTGAAGCTCTATGACCCAGAAAACCAATTTCTCTCTTCCAAAAATGACAATTGATGAACTTGGCGAATAACATTTATTTCCTTAAACTTTCTAGAACCTTCTGTAGATGTTCCTTATGATCTTCTTCATTCCGGTAATAGATCAAAATATCATCAATGAATATAATCATGAACTGATCGAGATAGTCGTGAAACACCTCGTTCATCAACCTCATGAATACCTCTGGGGAATTCGTCAATCCGAACGGTATTACTACAAACTTGATTGCCCATATCTCGTATTGAACACTGTCTTCATAACATCTTCTCTTGCTATCGAGATATGATGATAGCCAAAGCTAAATCTATATTTGAAAACCAACTCGCTCCTCTTAATTGATCCAACAACTCGTCAATCCTCGGTAAGTGATACTTATCCTTGATTGTAACATTGTTGATACCCCGATAGTCGATGCACAACCTCATACTTCCATCTTTTTTCTTCACAAATAACACTGGACCTCCCTAAGCTGAAGAACTTGGTCTGATGAATCCTTTGTCTAGTAAATCTTCCAACTGCTTTTTGAGTTCTGCCAACTCTGCTGGTGCAATGCGGTTAGGAGTTTTGGCAATAGGCGCAGCTCCAGGTTCTAAACTGATAGTAAATGGATTGCTCCGTGGGGGAGGCAACTCTGTCAATGCCTAGAACACGTCTACAAATTCCATAAGCACTGGAATTTCCTCAATCTTGAATTTCTTATCCGATTATTCACCAACAAACGTTAAAGAAATAAAGTAGACTTCACCTTCTTCTAACAACTTCTCCACTCTTGTGGTCTTCACAAACGTCACCAAAACACTAGGTCTGATTCCATGATATGCTACCATCATTTGCGGGTCATCCCTGAATAAAATTCTTCCCCTTTCACAATCTAACCACGCTCGATACTTTGACAACCAATCCATTCCTAGGATAATCTCACATCTCTCTAAGGGTATAACCAAAAGGTCGACTGGGAAAATTTTCTCCTGGATTACTACAGGAACACTCAATAATATGCTCTATGCCTTTAGGGTTTGATCACTAGGAGTTAACACTGAAACATCAATATCACACACTATAAAGGTACCTACAAACCTAAGGGCTACAATAGGGTTCACAAAACTATGGGTGCCCCTGAAACATAACATAGGCAGGAATCCCACCAATCAACAATGACCTTGTGATTGGACCCCTCGATGGTCTAGACGACCTACGAAAATTTCAATTCACATCTAAAGCATAAACTCTACCTTCTGCTGCTTGATTCTTAGCATGGGGTTCATTGATCTATCGGGTCGGTTGGGTACGAGTCAATGTTCCTTCTCCTGGTCCTGAGGGGCGATCTGAACATTCGTTGGAAAAGTGCCCTTTCTCTTGACAGTTGTAACATGTAACAGAAGCCTTCCAATCTGGCCTTACTGAAATTTTGTTAGGGCAATCACGCAAATAATGTCCCTTCCTTCCACACGAATAACATCTTATCCTCCCATTCTGTTTAATCTGAACCTTCCTTCTTCTTCCTCGGTTACCTTGTTTCTTATTCCCTTATGATTGTCCAAATCTTGGTTGACGGTTTGATCCAAACATAGGTGTTCTTTTCGTTCGGCTTCGACTGTTTCCTCCACATTCACTGCTTTCTGCACTAGTTCGATAGGCTCTCAAAAGTAACTGATTGAAGTCGACTCCCAATCTCAGGCTTAAGACCATGAAAAAACTTTCACACTATGATTGCTTCATCTCCATTTCCATAGTACACCTATCCACTAAGTTTGGTGATTCATACTCTCTCACACTCCTTTCTCTTGCTCTAGTTGTAGAAAGGCCTGCTCAGTGGGGTTTTGTGTTTCTGGTGGGAAATACTTCTTTTCAAACACTTGTTTAAACATATTCCGGGTCATGTCTACAGATCTGTGCTTCTGATTGAGACTGCTCCACCACATTAGCGCGTCTCCCTCCAAGTAGTAAACTCGTACATCCTTTAGGAATTCTTCTGGACATCGAGTTGCTTTGAAGTTCTTATCCATATGGTGTATCCATGCATCATCTTTGTAGGTGTTCATTTCTCCGTCAAACTCGTCGGTACCATGGTTCTTCATCATCATGACATACTTCAAGAAGTCTGAATGCATAGACTGTGCTGGGTTTGCCTCCGGATTCGGCGCAACCTGGTTCGTTAACCCTCGAGAGAGTAAATCATGCACCATTGATCGAGTAGGATCCACCAGTTTTTCTCCATTTGTTGGGCCTGGCTCAGTTTCCCTGGCTGGTCTTGCATTGTTTCCTCCTGATGTCGAATCTTCTGGAGTCATATTCAATGTAGGAAACCGTTGAGGTCCAAAAAATGGTGCTGATCCTTCACGATGAGAGATAGGTAGTGACATTGGTACTGCCATGCTTCTGGTTGTACATACTCATCATTCACGACTGGTTCAACCCAATTATCTGAATGGCCCGCGAGCTCCTGATCCTTGATTCGACATCTGCACAATTACATGGGTCAATCCTAAACCTCAAAACCCCCAATGCGGAACGTACTGGCTTAACCTATGTGGCATGTGCGACTCTTTTGACGCGATAAAACCTTTGGAAAACTTGAAACTTCTGAGCATGATCATGAACCATGCTCTGAAACCACATTTTTAACACCCCTGAACAGTCATAGGCTGGACTAACCCAAACGGTCTGAAGATGCCACAAGAATAAATCGTTCGAACACTTCAACCAAGTATCCAAAAAAAATCCAGACCTTTAGCCAACCTATTCCGGTTCACTATTATCTCGAGACCATGGCCTAAGAATTGTCGCGAGTGGTGTCAACCTGGACAAGGTTTATATCATTTAAGTTCAACAATAACGAATATAAAACTTCCATTTTATTAATAGTAGGCAGAAACAACATTACAAAATATTCAGAGTTCGTGGACAGCCTAGATCCAAAGTAAATAATTATGCATACATCAAACTATTGCCTTTGCATATGCCACCAAAGCTACGCCGGCTTCCTAATGTTCCGTGCTCCCGCTAGAGTTCATGCCTACTGGTTACCTGCATGGAAAAATGGGTATGAGTAATCTAATATTACCTAGTGAATTCCGAAACCACTAATCAACAACAACCCCCCCCCCCCCCCCCCCACAAACCATGCCCAAGCACACAACAACTCATTATAATTATGCATACAACTAATCAGTGAAGAAGCGATAAACAATGCACATATTAAATATCAATACGGAGATCATTCGACGCGTAAGACCAAGACAACCATATGCCTCGTCTAACTCACAGACACGCTAGACACATTCTAGACACAAACTCAACGTTCGGATGTAAGAAATCAGCTACAACATACTAGGGATCCGTTCACATCACATTGGACGCCATCCACCTACATCAACAGAACACTCCGGCAATAAACACAAGAGTCACATAGCCGAAAAACATCAACTTCCGCGAATCAGCCATACTCAGTTCTCCGGGGTCACAACATCTTGTAGCGCTAGTCCATGGGTGCAACCCACTTAGCATTGTCGAGCCGATGACGGAAGACTAAGCATCCAGACCATCGCTTCACTCATGTGGTACACCTGGATCTTTAGAGATTCGCTTCACTTGCGATATACAAACAGAACACAATCACGAACTTAAACCTCCGGAGAATCACTTCACTCGCGAGATACCACCAAGAATCACATAACTTCACACACACACCGGTCATAGCGCGCCTACGTGGCCAACACTGTACCATCAAATTAAACACATACACTAGTCATAACGCGCCTACATGGTCGATATTGTACCATCACACCCACTCGGTTAATCCGCCATCGGGTAACCTATACCTGAAGGATTAACGAGGGATTGCATGCTCTATTCAACACGAGAATAGTCAACTCAACTCATCAATATGCATTACATGAATTTCTATCAACAGAACTCCATTCAACACATGTTTTATCATAATCTAATCATCATGCATGACTAGCAATTCCATAACATCTCTAAGTATGTTTCATACCACAACCTAACAAGACGCATGACTAATAATTCCATATCATGTCTAAGCATGCATCATAACATCAACATCATCTATATAAGCATGCAACACAACATCATAACATCAAAATCATCTAGATAAGCATGGATTCACATAATTAAACCATCATCATGGTGCCTTAACACACTCACTACCACCTGCATAAAACCGTTAATTTTCCACTTCTTAGGTTTAGCTTAAAGACCATGCCGGTCTAAGCTCTTCACCTGCATCAAGACCATTAGAAACCACACACACATTTTCCGGAACCCACCTATTGCTTGAACTAAGGCCGAAAGACATGACCCAAGCTTTCCCGACTCTCTTCCTAAACGCCTAACTTCCCGAACTGAAAGTTCTCCACCGAAAATTCATTTTCTCTCTCTAGAACTTCTCTCACTCTTTATGGGAAGTGTTGCCACAGTTTAGGATGGGTATTTATAGGAATAGGATGGCTTTGCGTGGCTGTGCAAGGTGTCCACACCACATTCATTTTGGTGGGTAAAAAGGACACATGGAATCTCCAAATGACAAATGGCCAAGATTAATCTCCACAAGATAGGTAATCAACTTCTAGAAGACTCCCTTGTTGATGCCACTCGTCCCCCATCTTCAGATAATTATTGCTTGAGACTTGGCTCCATTAAGATTGTGCCACATCACTTTCATTTCGACCAATAATGCTCAGTCATGTCATCTATGGCCACCACTCTCTTGCCACGTCAACAAATCCAAAAACCTTCAAGTGAATCTAATCTTACTAGAAAAACATTCCGTAATACTTCAATCCAGCTTCGTTGCACAAGATTCGCTTATCGGCCCGACCGCTCTCGATTCGACCGCAATATGCGGATTTTTAACAAACTCTTATTTCCCCCGGAACTAACTTGTTTTTCACACAACCAAATGTCCTATCCTAACCTTCTTGAGTTTTCAAAATAAGATTCTTCTACACCTTTGGAAACTCAGTGCTAACTATATCCTGAAGGAAAAAAAGCTCTTTCGATATACTGCCAAAAAAGTTCTACTCACATGTGTTTATGAAGAAGAAACCAGGCTAATCATGGCTGAGATGCATGAGGGCACGCGGGAAACCATTCCGGTGGGCGCGCTCTCACTCTCAAAATAAAGAGCGTCGGCCACTACGGGCCCACCAAGGTCACTGATTGTGTGGAATACGTGCGGAAATGCGACAAGTGTCAAAGGCACGCCCAAACATCCATCATCCCACCGAGTTATTAAAGACAACCGCATCACCAAAACCGTTTATACGTTGGGCAATGGACATAGTTGGGCCGCTCCCCAGCTCAAGACAAAGCAGATACCTGCTCGTCATGACCGACTACTTCCAAAAATGGGTAGAAGCCAAAGCATGCGCGCAGATTATAGACAAAAAAGTACACGGCCTAACTTACGAGAACGTGATCGATAATGGTCCACAATTCATATCCCATGATTTTCAAGGATTCTATGACCGGTGGAAGATAAGTCTTAACACTTCATCACCCCGATATCCACAAGGAAACGAACAAGCTGAAGCGACGAACAAGATAATAATCGATGGAATAAAAAATGGCTCGATCTCAAAGAAGGCCATTGGGTGAACGAGGTTGCCGGCGTACTTTGGTCGTATCGAATAACTATGAGGGATGCAACCAAAAGGACACCTTACTCCTCAGCACCCAGAGTCGAGGCGATGGCCCCAGTCGAGGTCAATGTTACCAGCCTCCACCAAGCAACGATGCCTCAACTCATTAAAATGAACAAGGAAATGATTATTGACGCCCTCGAACAACTTGAAGAACACCGTGATCAAGCCTTACTTCTAATACAAAACTACCAACACCTGACCGAGAACTACTACAACAAGCAAGTCTGGGCAAGACCATTAAAACTGAACGATCTTGTTTTGCGGAAAATATTCAAGAATACCAAAAAGTGGAGGGTAGGAAAACTTGGGACCAACTAGGAAGGCCCATTCAAAATCATTAAGGTAATCAAACTCGACGTACACCAGCTTGAGTCAATCGTCTGAAGAGCAAGCCCCAAGATTATGGAATGCTATGAATCTCAAAAGATACTTTTCCTAAGGAGGCAGAAAACCGAGTAAATGATTTCACATCACTTTTAATTGGCTCAAAAAAAAAAGATTCACCGAGTAAATGATTTCACATAACTTTTACTCGACTTTAAAAATTGCCAAGAAAATGAGTTTACATCACTTTTACTCGGCTAAAGGAACTATGAATGCCTTGGTCCCTCCCCAGGTACTTAGACAGCGCTAACATGCCCAGCTATAACAAAAAAACAAATACAACACAATCCAATCGGTGATCCACCAACTTGCTCGGCACTAAGGTATAAACCTCCTTAGTAGAGTAGATGACGGCCGTCAACCAGACATTTAACGCCCATGATCGACATGATTCTTCTCTATCAATGAATGACGAGTCCAGAACATCACGTTCGTTGCGATCAGCGAGCTGCATGGAAAAAATGTCTGAACAGGCATACCTAGTGGCTCGCGCGTGCTCGGGAAGCTGCAAAGGTTGGCTTCCCAGCAGCATAATTCTTAGCCAATTCCTATATATATATATATATATGCTTTCATAATCTGACGATTATATCATGTGCGACTGTCGTGTCCTGATGGATTTAGCTGATCACATACCAAACACAGCCTGCTCAGATGCTCGGCTGATCGTTATGCAAATAATCTCCTTGCCGATGGCTGCCCTGTACGCCATAGTACATTATTTAAGTACGGTTTATCAAAATACTTAATATGGTGTGAGAACTAAAACATTACGACCGATAACGGTCTACTGATCGGAACTTTGTATAAATTTGAGTAAAACACTTTGAAAATTACTCCCAAGTGATATCTCTCAAATTACCCTAAAGAAACTTACACTATCAAATAAGAGGTTCAGTTGTAGTACTTAGGGATCAAATCCAAAAAGACTCTAGAATTACACAATAATTTTTTTTTATGATGTAAAGCCAGAAAGTAATATTAATAAGCACTAAACAGTGATTGAAGAGTGATTGTAAGTTATCAAGGTGAGAGGGTAGCTAGACTTAGGGATAACTCTCAAGGTTATCTAGAAATGCAGAGTAAATATGTTATTAGGGAAGTATCAGATATGTTCTCGAAATCAAACTCAGGTTACTATCATTCAAATTTCGTATGTAATGATAATGTAATGTCTATGCCTAAGGTTTCAACTTTTGTATGCAATATATTAGGGGAGTGTCGATCGACGCCATATTAGTATCGATCTACACTAATTCTAGACAGTTTTACCAGACAGGTTTGATGCGTTCTCTAACCTATTAAACCAACCTATGTATGTGATTAATAGATTAGATCATCTCAGTTTATATCAGGGTTAACCATGTTTTGCAAAACAATCCTAAGATCTAAGTTCAGAGTGATCAATCCTAAGCTTAGCAATAAGAACAACTTGATGAAGAACTAATTAGACATTCCTGACAACAATTTAGATCTAGCAAATCATTAAACAGCCTGCAAAGAATTATATCTAACAGCGAAACTACTCAGACATAGTCATGGAACACATAAAAAATGAATAAAGTAATTGCATAGAAAATAGAATGAGAGTTAAGAAACGAGGGAATTCAAGATCTTCTCTGAGAAGGTGTTCAAATCTCACCCTCCAATCTCTCTGGTTCTCTCCTCTAGAATAGAATGAATAACATGAAAATCATAAGTTGTAAAGCGGCTGAAAGCCCTAATAAATAGTCTAAAAAACGTTATGGGTCTTCTCTGTAAATCTTGGATGTTATGGCTAAATCTGGTAAATTCCTCAAATCGTCATTAATCTTGCGGATAGAATGGGTATCGATCGACACTAGATAGTTGTATTGATCAATACTTGTCTGTGGAATGGTCTCGGACTTTAGGTTTTCAGAGGAGCTTTGCTCAGAGCTCCAAAATGGTCTAAAACCTCCAAAATACTCCGAAATGTACCTAGACATGTAAAGACTCTATAACAGTTATATTTGGATATAAAAGACATCATAAAGGACTTATATCATGATAAAAAAACTTGTAAAACCATGAAATATCACGAAGCTGATTAGAAATAAAAAAGAAGAAAGTAACGATTGGCATTTTAATTTAGCGAATCGAGTAGCAGAAAATTGTTTAAAGCCGATAATAAGTTCAAAGGTTACAACAGAAAGAAAGAAGAAAACAACAAAGAATATATAATAAAGAACAACACACAACATAGAATCCTAGTCAGCATTTGGGGGATCCTGATAATCGATCGCAAGGTCCCTAAGTTTACGAAGCTCTTACGGCGGTACCTCAGATTGCAGCCCCGTTGGTCCAGATTCCCCGGCCTTTGTCTCGTCATCACCCCTAGAAACCCGAGCATTCACAATAAGATCCTTCTGATTCGACCAAGGCAAATCCTTTCATCAGGGGATCAACCGGATGCTCGAAGTTTGGGATGTATTTCAGTCTTACTTCAGCACCCAAGAAGCGAGACGGGGTATCGAAAGTAATCACCGTCATAGGATCGATGATATCCACGTTCGAGCGAAACTGGATCAACAGATTCGAACTAGCCATGTACTAGACACAAATATTTACTAAGATTATATGCCAATTAAAAGGTGCATAAAAAGGTAAGATTTCAGAAACTAACAACTATTCAAGACCAAGCAACGTCGTTGTAAAGCCCCGGGAAGGGGAGCTGAGCATGTCTTTATTAGCCACGTTTTATTTTGTGATAAAGATTACGGAATGCTTCCAGGTCGTTAACTATAGGAACCCCATTTGTGTAGTGGAAATCGATCTGATCGGACATCACTGTGTGAGGCTTCTCCGGTAGCGAGACTCCCCTTGTTCAACCTCTTTCTTCATGACGGAGGGTGGGATGTTATCAACTATAGAGTCGCGATGCTCGCTGATTCCCCCCACCAAAAGGTTGAGGAGACCGAGGAGGATCATTCCGATCCTCAGTGGCGTCCTCACAGCCATCTCCAACGGGATTGACAAGATCTCGGCAAACATATTTTGCCCGGTTCTCGACAGACATCTTCCTCTTCTTTCTCTTCTGATTGGGAACCTCAACACCAATTCCGGAGGCGTTGTCCCGATCACCTGAGTCTCGACCTGTTGAATGCTCCTCATCACCTTGAATCTCCTTCCCGGACTAATGTTTGGACCAAGACCTCTTAGAATACTTCTTCTTCTTCGAGTTTGTGGGAACCGAAATTCATAATGTCGATTTTAGTGAACGGAGGAAAGAAAAGAATCCTCTAATTTCCCTAAGGTCTCATATATTTGCTAAACCAATGACAAAAGATCAAACTACAAGAGCACACACGGTATAATCGATTCAATAGAGATCAAAGTAAGGATGATCTTATTTCGATTCTTTGTATGAGCGTTAAAACATGTAATGGACTTCGGATGCAAGAGCTTTCAGCGTGTTCTCAAGTTCTAAAAAACTAAACCCTAAAACCTAGTTGATGTTGGGGTCAAAATAGGTCAGAGTGGAATCATTGCCTGAAAGCTATCAAGAAATCTCTCTTCACTAAAAAGCGTAGGATTTAAGACTTTGTACAATTCAAAAATAAAGAATCAAGTTATGATTTCTCGATCCCTTATCAAATAACTTACGAAAGAACGACAAAAGATAAAAGTTCAAGTCTAAACTTCTCACCATCACACCAGCAGACGACTGGGACTTGGTTAATCCAGATCACCATCAGGTGACCAGGATTCAGTCAGTCAAGGTCCCCAGCTGGCAACAAGGACTCAGCAAGTCCAGGTCACCAGCTTGCGACCAGGACCTTATCCGTCCAGGTCGCCAGCTGGCAATCAGTATTGGGCAGTCCAAGTCGCCAGCTGGCGATCAGGAATCAGCAGTCCAAGTCGCCAGCTGGTGACCATGACTCTCTCCGTCGAGGTCGCCAGCTAGCGACCAGAACTCTGGTCATAAGGGTCACCTCCCGAAATTAATTCGCCACAAGGCGACATCACACACTCTCGCCCCACTTTCGTAGCTCTCTCCTTTGAGTCTTGACCAAACTGTCTCATGTTTCGTCTTGATTGGAGTTACCATTGAAAATTTACGATAAAATAGTAAGAACTTATTTTCTTGTAAGAATTCGAATCAGTCATATAAACCGATAACGGTTAACTTAACAGCATTGCTATCTCGACTATACGATTGGTTTCATCGTCTCATAGAACCAATATCGTACCAAAGGCGACTTCTTCGAAAAAAATGTAAAAACACTTAAGTCGATAAAATGGCCCGAGAAGGTCTAAAGCTTGACAAGAGACCACTTACGATTTTAGACAAGTATGAGCCAAAAAATTCAATGATGGTCTATCTAATATTTGCAGAAGAAGCTAAATGTCAATTTTAAGGGAAAATAATGAAGATGGAGAAAAATGTGGAATATTTTCGCGAAGAGGCTGAAAAGGAAAGGACGACCGACCTAAGGGGGTATATAAGAGGAGTCAAGGTGCGAGGCGCAAGAAACATATCTTTTTCATTGCAACTTAGCACTTAGAGCGATTTAGGCAATTTTCTGTTTTTGTTATCGAGCTGCGACTCAATTAGGTTTCAAAGTCTTAGGTGGTTAGAACTAGGGAACTCACCAACAGCTCTTGCGGCCAAGGCTTTTACCTGTTGTAAAAGCTTATACGCAGATTCAGAATAGAGTATTCTTCACCCAATTTCTTACTTTTATTTGTTATTTCGTCTGTTTGCATATTTTTGATTACTTGATGTTTGGCTTAGCCGAAATCAAGGACCTCGTGGAAAATTAAGGTTTCTTAACTGTAAGGAGGGGGGGGGGGGGGGGGGGGGGGGTACATATTAATCTAACTCACAGCCGCAAAGCGCTTGATCAAGAATGGCAACAAATGATCAGAACAATCAACCACCTCGTGACGGCGTAATCGCCCACGACAACGTTGACAATACTCCAGCAGAAAACGTCCCAGTGGTTAACACTGACACTAACACCGCATCATTCAAGGAGGTTAAGAAGATGTTCTCGACTCTCGAAAGAAAGTCGGAGGAACAAGACAAGCTCATGGGTTCTCTCGCTAAACAGGTCAAAATCGTAACAATTAGAACCAGGGCAGTTCTCCCACGCGGAACGACTAGAGTTCGCGGGAGAAGACTCAATTTCACAACTCCATCAAACAGACTCGGGAACACAGAGGGAAATCCGTTAGGAAAAAATACTGACGAAATAACCCCCATCGCGTCATGGAAAAACTCAAAAAATCTTCTGCCCCTCGAGTAAATGCAGAGGAAAACGAAGCCGTGCGAGTCGACTTGGATACCAACGATCAATCCGATCGTTCAGACAAAGACACTGACATGTATCCAAGGAGGACTAGAAACCGCACAACTCGGAAAGAATATTCGCTCGATAAACCCATGACAGAAGAAGAAGAAAACATCTTCTGGGTAGAGCAAGAAAAACTCACCGAGGAACAGACTTAGATCACTAGCAGCAAACGCCGATAAGATCGGAAAACTGCTGGTGATGGTCTCGATGAGATTCGCGATCTCCGTGATTACATCACAAAGACGGCCGCGGAAGTAAGGCAGTGAAATCTCAGATTCACCATGCTACCAGCGCCGCACCTAAGATTGATAGACTTCTCGAAGAGGCTCGACAAACTCCCTTCACCACACGTATCACTAAGGCAAAAATCTCGGACCCCGGGAAGATCAAGATCCCCATGTACAACGGTACCACTGATCCTAAAGCGCATCGGTAGAGCTTCTTCCATATCACGATGGTTAGGGCCAGACTAAGGAATAATGAAAGAGACCCCGGTTATTTCTGCCACTTCGTCGAAAATCTTCAAGGAGCAGCACTCGAATGGTTCTCTTGCTTAAAGAGAAATTCCATCAAAAGTTTCTGCCAACATGCTTCGGAATTTCTTAGGCAATATTCCTTGCTTCGGAAATTCCATCAAAAATTCCGACGTTGACCTGTTGTGTCTATCCCAAGCGGAACACAAAACTCTTCTTGACTTCATGAACAGATTCAAGTTCGTCATGTAGAGAGTTAGCGGCATAAGTGACAAGGTGGCCGTAGACGCGCTCATGAAGACACTCTTGTACAAGTCAAAATTCAGAAAATGGATCTCCCGAAAAATCGTGCACGATCCATGATGCTCTCCATAAGGCCATGGACTATATCATCAACGAAGAGGAGATGAAATTCATGTTGATAAGCCAACAGAGACATCCTAAAAAAAAGCGGCATTGGAGCAGAAGCCGAAATGGAAAACATCTTGTAACAACAAGTATGTCCATCACGAGGGAGAAGACATCGAGGGAGCGCATAACTACGCCATCAACTCGGAACCGGAGCAAGGAAGAATGTCGTGTAATACGTGGAAACAAAAATCAAACTACGAATAAAATACCTTTAAGCTAAACCGAAGAAAATACCTTCTGCGGTTGTCGACTATGAACTGAAAAGTTCTTGCCGCAAGGTTAACGGCAAAACTACCTGCAGGTGAAATTTCCAAAGCGACCATCATCAAGGATCTCATCCGCGATACTGACCGCCCACCGAAAACTGACCAGAAGCACCCCCTCCCCCAGCTGAAAACGTTCCTCAAGGGAACCGGTCGGGTGACAATGGAAATCACGGAAGAAGAGCTGATGAGAAAGGCAATGACAACAA
The DNA here is from genome assembly GCA_905132885.1 of Moricandia moricandioides. Lineage (NCBI taxonomy): Eukaryota > Viridiplantae > Streptophyta > Magnoliopsida > Brassicales > Brassicaceae > Moricandia > Moricandia moricandioides. The sequence goes on from CAJHQQ010000561.1 coordinate 83,477, forward strand.
TTATCAGAGGGTAAACATGATCATCGGAAGGTCACAGTATTACCATGACACCGTTTCTTAAAGTCTTATCAGGGAAAGGCCGAGTCAAGAAATAACTGGTCTCCACCCCTCGATATCCCAAACAACACAATCATGTTTGAGGAACATGAAACCGTCGGAATCGACAAACCTCAAAACAATCCACTCGTAATCGATCTCGTAATAAAGAATCTCGAAGTTGTGAGTGTTCTCGTAGATACGGGAAGCACAATCGACGTTATCTTCTGTGATACCCTCAAAAGACTGAATGTCGATCTATCTGAAGTCACACCAACGCCAAGGCCACTGCATGGCTTCTCCGGCATAATGTCGATGACTCTCAGATCGATTAAACTCTCGATGATGCCAAAGAGTTACAAAAATCATTGACTTCGGGGTCTTCGACCATCCAGCCATCTACAACGTGATCATGGGCACACCTTGGATAAAGTCCATGAAGGCAGTCCCATCGACCTATCACCTAGGCATAAAATTTCAAACCCGAACGGAGCTGCAGCAATTGGGGGAGGCCAAAAATAGTCACCACTTTGGTTCTTGGCTGAACATAAGCTACGAAAAATTATGATAACCTCCATGGTAAAACCCAAACGTGCGAAGAAAGCTCAGCCGTCGGCTGAAAACGCTTTAGAGAACAACAACCCTAAATCGTCTAAACAAGCAATGACTTCTGACAGCGAAACCAAACAAGCTTCCAAGCCCAACCAGAGGAGACAACCTGGAAGAAGTCGTCGATCCAGAAACAGTTACTGAAACTAAGACGATCAACACAGCCAAAACCACCGAGTGAAAACACTTGCGGCACAAACTGAAGTACAAGACGGCTTGATCCTAGAAAGGGGTATGTAGGCAACTCGTCGCAAGACGAGTTCAGCTTCCCCACTCTCTAAAAAAGGGGGAGGGAGTGGGTACATATATGTATACTAGTATTCATATACTTGTATACTCCCACATTTTTTTTTAAAAAATATTTGTTTTTTGATATTTTTAAAGCTTTCTCCGGTAATAAGAAAATGCAATATCACTTGCAAAGGTCTCCTAGATCTTTTTCATCGCATAAAAACTCGACATCGCATTACTTTATGCTACGAAAGCAATCCATGAGTTGCTCTAAAACGCCTAAGTAAGAATAAAAAACTATCGTATAACCTCGAAACAAAAACTATACAAAAATTCAACTTGTCGTAATTCAATCAAATTCCAAATGTTTTCGAAAGCATTCCTTGGTCGGCAATGAAGCCCTCATCGTACTAACTAAACAAGTCCAAAAACCGCACACATTTCATATAGAAAAGCAGTATACTAAATAAAATTCCTAAACCACTTTACGCAAAGGAAAAACATATTTTTGAAAAAAGTGAGACGTCCCAAACTTTTGAAAATACATATCCAAACCAAAATAAACCGCCAAAACCGTCCGTACGCAACTATAAATTAACAAATAACTCAAGTTAGAAAAGACAAGTAGTTTCTCTTACATCACATTCGTCGATTGACCCTGATGGATAAAACAACCGTTCTCTAAATGAGCGCTTAGCCCGACCTGCCCCTTTCATAGAATTGGCCTCAAACATCCGACAAGGATAAGCGCGATTTAGAAACCCGAAAGTTTTGTTAGTACTTCTGAGACTTCAAAATTTTCAGGAGAGATACTCGATTCCCGATCGATGTAAATCACTTAAGCCGAGAACTCATCGCAGATTTCAATATTGAAACTGAATCAGGATGAAATCACAAAACGATTCAAGTAAGCCGGGACTGACCCCGCATACTCCAGACACAAAAGTAAACCTAGGTATTTCCCTAAATCTATTCTAAGCTCTCTAAGACATAGTATCATTGATATGAGATACAAAAACTTGCCTCTTCGTCGATACTTGGATGATTCTCGAACTTCCTTGAGTCCTAAACCTCGAAAACTCCTATCTTAACATGATTTTGAGTATCATTATCCGCTAGAACGAAAGAAATGAGGAACCTACTCACACTCATAAAAACATAACATACACAAGAAACATACTCCCTTCAAATACAAACACCCTTCACTGTGTAACTCATAATACCCAGACGCTGATCTCCCAAACGAGCAGTCGCTAACTCCCGGCGGGCCGCAAGCTGATCCATCTCGCCATCCTCACGCGGAACTCCAGATTCAACAGAACCACGGCGCTCGCATACCCGTGCTCCCAAATCCTACCTTCAATCTAAGAGATCGTAAATTCCACGTTCGGGAGATTGCCCAAGTGCCTCGACTTCTTGGCCATCTCAACGCATAGGAATAGTCCGAGGCCTGCATACGCCAAAAAGCACCTACAGAACCATGGCACTCGCAGTTGTCGTCAAATTACTTCTGAGTCTTCTCCAACTCTCCAAATTCATCCGCAAACTGTATAGAACGGTTCTTCATAATCCAGCAACTTCCCTCTTTCCTTTCGTATACGCTTGATGAAGCATCAAAGCTTGCTTTGAGTCAAAATAATTCTCACAACGAGAGTTTGATGTGGCCTCATCCTTTATGCGAGCAACCTCCTTCTCAGCCTTATCATCCCTGAAAACTAGCCGTACGTGCTTCCAAGTAACTCACAGTAAGGGCTTTGTTCATTATGTGAAGACTTTTAAGAATTTTGGTGAGTTAGGAGAAGACTTGGTAAAACAAAACAAACCATGTACGAAAACTAAACCCATTGCACATCTGTGACGCTTCAGCAAATTTTGCTGACCAAGCAAACTCGCTATAAGTCAGCGGCTGGTTGAAGGTTTCCTCAATCACGGCAAAGAAAGTATCAAACTCGGAGCCAACAACAATGTCGTCCCCATTAACGGTGACGTGCTTATTCCTGGGAGACCTTTCCCTCTCTCTCTCCACGAGAATTTCGTAAGGAATGAACTCATCCATCTTTGGAACGAGGTTTCTTCGATTGGCAGATGGGGCTTTGTTCAGGAACGGTTATACGCAACCACAACACTGACTCGCTTCGGAGAAAAGTAGCCCGAGAAAGGGCCACCATGGAGAATGTCCCTAGCAGTATGCAAGTCTTCCGGAAACGAAGGAAGAGGGTTAAGCAAAGAAGATGAGTACAAGTTTAGATATCGTCAAAACAAAAGCCAATAAAATATCCAACAAAGATACCTTTCTAAGTCTATCAACTACTGAACATGGGAATGCATTCTTCTGCGACAGATGCACTATCTATACATACAAAAAATAGCATCCTTGCCAATCATGTACATTGGAGGCAAATACCTTGATTATCGTCATAGACGGCCTCATACGAAGGTGATTCATAAGAGATCCCCTTTTCTTAACCGGGTGCAACAAGGCCTCAAAATAATCTACATCGAGAACCATCCATCGCTCGTAACTCAAAATCAAAATCCCGATGAGATGCTGCAAGGTGCAAGGTGTAATCTGGCTTATCGAAAGCCCAAAACAATCCAAGGTTTGGACTATGATCTCTGGGATAGGAAAACACAAGCAACAACACAAAAGATGCGCTTTGTAACAAGTAAAGTAGCCATGAGGAGGAGCGTCAGCACTTTCCCCACTCTTTGGTATCCGAAACTCCACCTCATCCGGAACTCGACAGAAATGCTGAACGGTGTGAAGGAACGGATAAGAGCTCATGCTCGGCTCGCCAGAAACTCTTTTAGTACGAGGCCTGACAGGACACCACGGTTCAGGCGGAGGAGCTTTCAAGTCGCATGTCGGATGCCAATATGCCGCATCTTCTTCAGGGTCGACAGAGTGCACCAAAAATTCGATCTTCGGAATAATGTCGCCATCCTGAAAAATTTAACTCTCAGGATCTTAAAAAAGAAGGCAAGGCACTGTTGGAAACTCTCTCACTCGAAGACATGATCAAAATAACAAACAAAGAAAAAGGGAGGGAGAAATTTTCTAACTTAAGGAGAATTTCTTGAAGAAGTGAGCAAGTAAACAATTTGAAAAGTCACTCCACATACTTATAGAAAGGAAAATCTACTTTCAGTCATTAATTCCGCCTAACTTACCTAGCATGCCTAACATCTCGCAAGAACATCAAAAAAATTCTAGCGAGCTAGGGGGCTAATTTTTGGAGTCAAAATTGATCACGACGGAATCAATGCCTGAAAGCTCCTAAGAAATCTCTCTTCGCTAAAAAGCGCGGGATTAAGACTCCGTATATTTCTTAAATAAAGAAATAAGCGACGAGTTCTCGATCCCTTATCAAATGACTTCAAAAAGAACGCAAAAGAGAAAAGGTCAAGTCCAAACTTCTCACCATCACACCAGAAGACGACCGGGACTCGGTCAATCCAAGTCACCAAGAGGCAAACAGGATTCAGTCAGTCTAGGTCGCCAGTAGGCGATCAGGACTCAGCCAGTCCAGGTCACCAGCTGGCAACCATGACCCTATCCATCTAGGTCACCAGCTGGCGACCAGGACTCTCTCCGTCCATGTTACCAGCTGGCAACCAATACTCTGATCGTGCAGGTCGCCAGCAGGCGACCTCACTTCTCCGACATCAGGTTGCCACAAGGCGACATCACATACTCTCGTCCCACTTTCGTACCTCTCTCCTTCGAGTCTTGACCAAGCTGTCCTTTGTTTGGTCTCGATTGGTGTTACCGTTGAAACTTTAAGATAAAAATTAGAAAAAACTTATCTTTTTGTATGAATTTGAATCGGTCGCATAAACCGATAACGGTTAACTTAACACCATTGTTATCTAAACCATTCGATTGGTTTTCATCATCTCATAGAACCAACATCTTACCAAACGCGACTTCTCTGAAAGAAATTGTAAAAACACTTAAGTCGATAAAATGGTCTAAGAAGGTCTAAGACGCGACAAGAGCCCATTTACAATTTTCGACGTGAATGAGTCCAAAACTACAGTGACAGTCTATCTAATATTTGCAGAAGAAGATAAATATCAAGTTTCAAGGATATCATGAAGATCGAGAGAAAAATGGAATATTTCTGCGAAGAGATAAACTTGATTCATTAAAGGAATGTGGTTTTGATACAAACCTAAGCTATCAAACGCTGTATGATCCTTGGATCAAAGTGATGGACGATCCAACAAGAGGGGTGGTTTGTACAACCGATCTAATCGACCTTAAAACTGGCTGGATGGAAGAGTTGATGATGATACTGGATAGAACGGTTTGTTGAAGGATTCCAAAGTCAACCACGAAAAAGAACACTTGAATCCACAAGAAGCCTTAATCGCCAATCAAAGAGCCAAGTGATTCCACACAAGACAGAATGACCAAATTCACACAAAGACGCAAAGACTTTGGAGAAAAGAAACTAAGAAGTTTATTAGATTTTAGGTAAAATATTTGTGACAAACAATGAGAGACCTCATGAGCTTATATAATTCTCAGTAAAAATACTTAGAAAACTAAATAAAATGGAAACATAATGAAAATATCAAAAACTAGCCGTTAGGCTTAAATGGTGGGATTTCTACCAAAATGGAAGTTGTGATGTTCTCTTTGTATCTTGATATCTTGGGAAGGAAGAACTGATTTATTAGGACACTCCTGGACGTGTCTAGAGGCTCCAAAACGCATAATCTTAGACAAGATAGCCGTTGGTCTTCATTAACCGAGTGTGAATGCACCCGTGTAAGGTAAGTTGAATAATAAGAGGATCCTCTTGATCCTGTGGCTGCTGGTGCATGGAGGGATGATGGCAAAATCTTCTGGATCGTGGATAATGTGTTATGGATAGTTAAGATGATCTCCTTTCCTCCATAGATAAGTTTTGGTCGGACCAAACTGATTGGGTTGAAGACCTTCCACAAATAATATAGGTTGGGCCAATTGATGCAAACCAAGTCTATCTTCTGGTCTGATTGGGATCAACCTGATCCAGTGTATTGGGGTTCTTCCTATGATGTTTTAAAGTGCCTCTGAATGATTTATAAGGTTTCCTGGTAGCAATATTGAGGTTGATTTGATGTGAAACCCGGATCTTCCAAATAAAGCAAGTGCAGAACCGGTTTGGCCGGTTTTGGAAAATTGATCATAACTTCAATTTCACTCGGTCTAGTCACCTCATTATGAGCTTTTTGGAAAGCTAAGAAATACATCTTGATGCCTATCATTGGATTTGGCTCGGGCCGCTCCTTCCGCGGGCTTGAATCTACTTCTAAAAGCTGATACTCTCAGCTGTGGGCTGGAGAACCCCAGGTTTGTAAAATTTATATGTCTCTATTACCGAATTTTTTTATGATGACTACAAATTTTCATGAAACCTACTTGAGTTTAGAATCCTTGAAAATTGGTTTCATGGTGAAAACTCTCCTGGTTTGTAAGATATGGCTGATTTAATGAGCATACGTCCTGGATAGTTCTTTGACTGGTTAAGTAATGCGCATGGTCGACCTCTGGCTCAGAAAGGGAATTGATGACCACATCATACCCTCCCCCGTGACAAATTTTCTACCTTGAAACTGGAAAACGTGCATCAAGATAGAGCAAGTCAGGTTTCATTCTCTTTTGTGATTCTAAGGTCTTACCTTGGTCAGTTTGGGAAGGGGTTGCGCCCCAGGTAGTTCTCCTTTGAGAAGATAGGATAGGATCACTCCTCTGCCTCTCTCCAGGTTTAAAGGTCTCTCCTTGATCTGAGAAGTGGTTGTGGCATTTTTTTTCTTTGGTGGCATTAATGTTGATCACCATTGGGAGTGGTGCCTTCTTGTTAAGAAACAAGCTCTCCTCATTGCAACCTTGGGTTTTGCAATCTCCTAAGTTACCTATACTTGAATCAACACTTATGGGCAAGATAAATTGTTTTATGCTTGAAGTGGAGGATTCATAAATAGATTATTGAGTAAGATTTAGAGCTTTACTTACTTGGTTACCACTCATGGCATATGGCATTGATTCAGCTTTGGTATTTGTCAACTTTAAAGCATGATCAGCTGTTGAGAAAGTCTCTAGGGTATAATGCTCACTTTGCTCAGGTTGGTGAGCTTCTGGACGTGGATCCTCCTTACCTAGACCTTCATCAACATTCTGGACAAAGTACGAGTGCATCATACCAGCATTTTGATAAGTAGAACTAATTGCATTAAGTTCAGAAATCAACTTATCTCGAACTGAGACTTTAGATATCTCAAGTCTTGGTATTTCTTGCACAGCAAGGTTGAGCTCTTGACCTTGTTCCTGTTTGTCTACATGCATCTTTTCCATCTCTAAACCTGTGTTAACAGTTTATTTCAAAGAGAAGGGCATGAAACCTGCATTGGACTCTTTAGAATCTGATATGATTGGTTCAGCTCCTAGTTGGTTTCTTTTGCTTCTCGTAGTGCTAACTTCACAGCTCGTTTTGTGGGAAAATCCTTTGCAAGATGACCCTGGCCTTGGCACCTATAACAAATAACCTCAGGTGGTTTTAATGAGTTAAAGTACTTACCTTGGTTTTGTTTGGCTTGAGGTGTATGCACTGGTTTTGAGCTCTGCCTCTGGGTTGCTGGCCGCAAAACTCGAAGCTGTACTACTCTCTTAGACATCTTCTGAGCGTGTTGTGTAGGGTTGTGAGTTGCAAATCTATTTCTCATGACCCCCTTGAATTGTTCCCAAGTGAGTATAGAAGGCTCCTAGAATTGTTCCCTAAATTTCTCTTCTCTGTCCCATTACCCTTGAGCATTTTCATTGAGCTGTCCTAGACCATAGGACAAGTATTCTCCCTTTGGAATGGAGTTGCACTCGAAGTACCTTTCCATGCCCTCTTCCCATTGAAGATAGTTTCTAGGGTCTTCACTTCTTCCTGAAAACTTATACAAACAAAACTCATCATATGAACCATAGTAAAAATTTAAAGTTACCCCATGCTCATGTAGCGGTTTCGGTTTCAGCTTATCCGAAGCTTTTGAACAGATTCTTGGGGGTAATTGACACTGTGTGTTTTATTTTTCTAGAAGGGTATAAATAGTCAAAACAATAAACTGTCAAATTAACCCTTAATCCTAACACACAAAATAATACTCTTGCCAAAAGAGATCAGGTGTAGTACTTAGGGATCGAATCCACAGAGGGCAATGGCACAAAATAGATTTCTTATTTCTAAAGACTAAGCTAGGCAATTATATATAATGGTAACAAGTAATCAGGTTAAGGAAATATTCCTTATCAGAAGGTATAGATGCAATATGGAAATATACTATTAAACTAAATATAGAAATATGCTACCAAACTCACTGGATGCAAATGTAAATTTGCTAGATCTAGGGTTTCAAGATCTATGAATTATAGGGAATAAGAAGCACATATATAAAAGTATTCTAGAACTCAAATATTAACTATTCTGACACTTTTAACTCCAACTCTCGTATGCAAGCAAAAGGAAAGACCATTGATCGACGGATAAGGCCTGATGTCGATCGACGGTGAAATCAGAAGGAAGTGTGAAAGAGATTTGGTATGTTCACCAAGATAATCAGACCATATCTTGCATGCGCCTAACAACCTAGTTCAATAGAGTCTATTTTGGCACAGAACCTACTCTCGTAGTCGTCCATGTCCTACTTTCAAGATCCTAGTTAGGTACTCTAGAATGCAAGCATTAAGCGCAACTCAATTGATGGATATTCACTTAACCTAGCAATCATAATAGAATACTTAACATTCTAAGAACATTTGTGCTTGCACACACGCCCACGCACACCATTTTTGGGCCATACATAAAGTATAAATATAAAATCCTAAAAACTAGGTCAAAACTTGTCTAGGGGTAATCTTGTAATCTTGTTTCTTATCTCCAACTTGGGCTTAAAATTGGCTATCTGCGAATTAGACATCGATGGATGGCAAGTGTGAAACATCAATCGATCTTGGTCTTGTATCATCGATCGATGCCAATGTGGTGTAGTCGATCGATGACAATCTTGTACTTCGACACTCTTAATCACCACCTACGGATTTTTCTCCTCTAAATGCTCCAAAAGCTCCAAGTATCTCCATATATCTCCAAAACATACCTGGCCCTGTAAATACCTTAAAACATAGCACATACACACATAATAGATCCTAAATAGAGCCTATAACATGGTCTAAAAATGGTAATAGATAGGCAATATCAGTAATCTCCTCATCTCTAAATGTTCATTCATCAGCTCTTTGACATATGACCAATCTGGAGTTGGTTCCTTGAAGTAGATATGACATTCTTCCTCTTGAAGCCACCATTGTTAAGCTTCTCCTACAAGGGTGTCTAAGGCTATGGACAGCTTCTTATGTTCTGGAACTTTTTATTCCCAAAAATAATTTTCCATGTGTTCTTTCTGTCTGGAGTAATTTTGTTTTCCTGAAAAGGACACAAGTGTTTTAGTTAAAACTGTTGGACTATAATCATAAAAATGATCTGTAAATTTTATCCAAGGTTTAGAATAGCTCTTGTTGATGGTATGGCTCTTGCAGTTGTCTGGTGGCTTGGAATCAAGCTCCCCACGACATGGTTCTCCCTCATATCCATCTTCAGTCCATGATTCTCTACACTGGTCATTTTCTTCATAGCAGTCTGCATAGCTTTGTTCTTCGCATGAGTATCCTTGTTCTTCTCCCCAATCAACTTCTGAAGTTATGTATTCTTCAGCTTCTTCTTCACTCTCCATCTAACTTGAATCAATACCTCGCAATGAAGAAAACGAATTGTTCATAATCAAGTGATTAAAAAGGAAAACGTGACAAGCAACGCTAAAGGAAAGAAAGAAACAAAAGACTAAACAATAGGGGAGTTTTTTTTTAACTTTAGGAAAAACTTTTAAAAGTAAAATACTAATGAAATTTAACTTTTTTTTGTCTTTTGGTTTATTTTGGTCGAAATTAAACAAACAAAATATGTAAGCAAAAGATTTTTGGAAAAGAATAAATTTGGTTGACCAGAAAAGGAAAACAATTTGAAAACTTGACCAAAAATGAAAAACTCGGATATGCAACTTAACTAACAAGATTTTATGATTTTTTAAATGGTAAAGGATGTAAACAAGCATATAACTCAACCTGTTAATGAACAGAATGAAGAACACAGTTTTTATGATTTTTTTTTACTTAGATTTGGAACAGAAATGAAACAATTAAATGCAACAAGAAACAAAGTGATTTCCTTTTATGGGTTTTATGGGTTTATGAAATAGATAAAATAGATGCAGCATGAAACATATGATTCTTATGGGTTTTTATAAGAATACGAAAGACAGAACTAGATGAAACAAAAAAAAACGATTTTTATAGGTTGGTTGATTTTGGAATGGAAAAACAAATGAAACTAAAAACCGAACTTAAATAAAAAGAGACAAGGAAAGATATGTACTGATGATGAAGGAACTTCAGATCTGATACCAGAAACGATACAAGCCAAAGCTATCAAAGGCTGTATGATCTTTCGATCAAAGTGATGGACGATCCAACAAGAGGTGCGGTTTGTACAATCAATCTAATCGACCTTAAAATAGGCTGGATGGAACAGTTGTTGATAATACTGGATAGAATGGTTTTTGAATGATTCCATAGTCAAACACGAAGTATAAAAATTGAATCCACAAGCAGCCTCAATCGAAAATCTAAGAGCCAAGTGATTCCACAGAAGACCGAATGACCAAATTCACATAAAGACACAAAGACTTTGGAGAAAAGAAACTAAGAAGGTTATTAGAGTTTAGGTAAAATATTTGTGGATAACAATGAGAGACCTCATGAGCTTATATAATTCTCAGTACAAATACTTAGAAAACTAAAGAAAATGGAAACATAATGAAAATATCAAAAACTAGCCGTTAGGCTTATAGGGGGATTTCGGCCAAAAAGGAAGTTGTGATGTTCTCTTTGTATCTTGATAGCTTGTGAAGGAAGAACAGATTTATTAGGACACTCTTGTACGTCTGTAGAGGCTCTAAAATGCAGAACCTTAGACAAGAGAGCCGTTGGTCTTGAATAACTTCAAGTGTGAATGCATTCATGTAAGGTAAGTTGAATAATAAGAGGATCCTTTGGTCCTGTGGCTGCTGGTGCATGGAAGGATGATGGGGAAATCTTCTGGATCATGGATAATGTCTTCTGGATTTAAGATGATCTCCTGGGCTCCATAGATAAGTTTGGGTTGGACCAAACTGATTGGGTTGAAGACCTTCCACAAATAATATCGGTTTGGCCAATTGATGCAAACCTGGTCCATCTTCTGGTCTGATTGGGATCCGCCTGATCCAGTGTATTGGGGTGCTTCCTGAGATTTTCTGAAGTGCCTATGAATGATTTAGAAGGTCGGCTGGTTGAAATTCTTGAAGTTGGTTTGATGTGAAACCCTGATCTTCCAAATAAGGCCAGTGCAGAACTGGTTTAGCCGATTTTGGGAAATTAATCATAACGTCAATTTCAATTGGTCTATTCACCTCATTTTTTAATTGTTGGAAATATAATAAATCCATCTTGAAGCCTGTCATTTGCTTTGGCTCTGACCGCTCCTTCTTTGGGCCTGAATCTACTTCTAAAAGCTGATACTCGTAGCTGGATGGGCTGGAGAAACTCCGGTTTGTAAAATTTATATCTCTCTGGTACTGACAGATTTTAAGATTACTTCAATTTTTCTTGAAACCTATTTGAGTGTAGAATCCTTTAAAATTGGTTTCATGGTGAAAACCCTCCTGGTTTGTAAGATATGGCTGATTTACTGAGCATACATCATGTATGGTTCTCTGACTGGTTGAGTAATGGGCATGTCGACCTCTGGCTCAGAAATGGACTTGATTACCATATCAGGTTTGGAGAAGAATTTTTTCTCGATGAATTTTGATAATGCCACAAACAACAATAGTATGTTGAGAATTCTCAAGGGCAAGCTTCAGATGACAAGTGGAAGCGATGGAGGTCTGTTTTGTGATGGTGAGCACATATATGTGAGATGTTGTGCTCACATTCTGAAACTCACAGTTAAAAATGGCTTGGATTTAGCAAATATTCTTTTGCCTAACATTTGAGAAAGTGCCAGATATGTGAGAGCATCACCACAAAGGAAAAAAGCTTTTGCAACATGTTTAGAGAGAGTAGGAATTACAAGTAGAGCTGGATTGTCACTTGGTGTTCCTACTCACAGGAACTCTACGTAGATTCTTGTTAGTGCTCTCAAGTTTAAGGATGCATTTGCTAGCATGGAGTTATATGATCTAAAGTACAAACGTTGCCTTAAGAGGATGAGTGGAACCGTGGAGCAAAGATCTGTGAATTTTTGAAGCCTTTCAGTGTTGTCAAAACTTACTTTTCAGGTTCAAAGTGTCCCACTTCTAATGTCTACTTCACGCAAGTATGGAGGATTTAACTGTTATTGAAAAAATATGCAATTTATGATGATGATGGGATGAAATAAATGGCCAAAGAGATGCAAGTTAAGTTTGATAAATACTGGGAAGAATATAGTCTAATCTTGGCTATGGGAGCAGTTCTAGATCCAAGAATAAAGACTGAGATGCTTGAAGTTGCTTACAATAAGTTGGATCCTTCTACTTCAAGTTCAAAGATTGAAGAACTTAAGGAAAGTTTGAGTGACCTCTATAAAGACTATGAGAAACGGTCTCAAACAAGTTCTTCAGGTGTTTCAGTGACACCAACTCCACATGAGATTGTAAAAAAATCTCCACTTGAAGATGAGTATGATAATGTAAGTAACTTAATATAATTTAAATAAACTCAGTCATTCATTATTTTGACATTGTTTATTTGATATAACCAAGGATCTTTTTGAGTTGGAAAAGAGCATTGAAGGTGGAGCTAGTGAGCAAAGACACATTTGGATATCTATTTGAAAGAGCCAAAACTAAATAGAAAGACTAACTTAGATTTGGATGTCATGAGTTATTGGAAAGAGAACCAACATCGATTTGGGGAGTTAGCATCTATGGCACGTGACATCCTCAGCATTACGATCACCAAGGTAGCTTCTAAGTCTGCATTTAGCATTGGATCCCGGGTTTTAACTCCTTACTGAAACCGTCACTTGCCTAAAAATGTCCAAGCTCTTCTTTGCACAAGGAAGTGGTTGCGTGGTTTTTCTGAGTACAAAGGTAAAGCTTAAAAAAAAATCATGACTATATTCTTGTAACTAATTCATATTATAACTTGTAGGTAACATTGAAGACATTAATGATGAAAATGAAGATCTTAGAAAGAAAAATGTAGTTCAGGAGTGGAATCTTCAAGATTAGAAAATTAAAATGTGTGATGGAGCAATGGTATGTGTTTTATTTGAATTATATAGTAACTGTTATGTTTTGATTATGGACATGAATTTTCTCAAGACATTGTGCAAGTCTGCAAGATCGATGGTTATGTACTTTGTGAAAGCATATTTTATGTTTATGGACTTTGTATTCTGGTATGTTTTGGCTCTGTTTCTAAAACCATTTGATGATTGCTGTTTTCTAATTTCTAGTAATGTAAACTCATGAGAACGTGTTGTATTCATAAAACAGACAGAGTCTTCATTTTTATGCATTTTCATTAATATAGGTTCCTTTATATTCATAAGATAGTATACGTCTTGTATTTTTTACGGGCCTTAAACGGGCTTTTAGAGGATATATAGTAAACGGGCCTTAGATGATGTATGATAAACGGGCCATTAATGGACGTATAGTAAAATGGGATCGTAAAAAGGCCCAAGCGGCCTAAACCATGATAACAACCCACTTATCCTTTAAAACTCGAAAACTGACTGAAAAATGATGGTCTATTTGGTTTCGACAGAAGGCAAAAGGGAAAAAGCATAAATGTCAATCTTCTAAAATAAACATAAAGGTCGAGAAGAAAAAGGAAGATTTTCGCAAAGAGATAAACATGAATCAGGGGCAGAAAAGGAAAGAGCTGGCCGACCTTGAGGCATATATAAGAAGAGCCAAAACGAAGCACGAAGACAGACAAGAAAATTCTAGCAACTTAGCACTTAGAGCAATTTAGGCATACTTACGTTTTGTTATCGAGCTGTGACTCAAGTAGTTTCTAGAGTTTAGGTGGCTAGAACAAGAGAACACGCTGACTGCGCTTTCAGCCGAAGCCCTTTACCTGTTGTAATGCTCAGACACAGAATCATATAAGATCATCCTTACATTGCTCTCCACTCAATCGATTTTGCCGCGTTTTCTCTTGTAATTTGATCTCTTATTCTTGGTTTAGCAGATATCCGGGACCTCATGGAAAGTAAGGATTCTTTTGCTTTCCTCCGTTCACTAAATCGACGGTGCGAATTTTTGTTTCCACAGTTTGGTGCTAAAAGGAGGGGGGTCAAACCAATCTAAGTCACAGCCACAAAAACGCCAGGTCAAAATATGACTGAAGACGCTCACGATGCTCAACCACCTCGCGACGATGCTGTAGGCGACGACAACGCTGAGATAACACCAGAAATGAATGCCCATGCAGTCAACGCTGATGCAAACAATGCAGCATTCGAACAAATCAAAAGGATGTTCTCGACTTTTGAAAAGAATTCGGACGAACATGATAAGCTCACAAACTCTCTTCCTAAACAGGTCTCAACCCCAACAGCAAAATCCTGGAGCCTCTTACCTCGCTGGAGCTACAAAACTCTGCAGCGGAAGAAGACTCGACTTCACAACTCCACTAGACAGGCCCAAAAACACGTAAGGAAACCCGTCGGGACAGAAACCCGGTGAGGATACCCTTGATGCGACCGTGAAAAATGGAAAGAACCTTCCACCTCCTGACCAAGAAATGGAAGAAAAGAAGTCGAACGAGTCAACTTGGATCCCTGCAATCAATCTGATAATTCAGAGGAGAATGCTGACATACATCCAAGAAGGACGAGAAGTAGAATGACTAGACTAGAATGTTCTTTGTGACAATCCCATGACAGAAGAAGAAGAAGAAAACATCTTCTGGGGAGAACGAAAAAAGCAAGCCGAAAAACAGGCTCTGATCGCCAGCAGCAAAAGCCAACAATCTCAGATAACCGCAGGCAGCTATCATAACGAGATACATGATCTCTGCGGGTATATCTCATAAGCTTCCACAGAAGTAGAAGCGGTTAAATCACAAATTCACCATGCTAACAGTGCCGCGCCCGGGATCGACCGACTTCTCGAAGAAGCTTGGAAAACTTACTTCACTGCCCGTATCATTGAGACAAGACTCTCAGACCCGTGAAGATCAAGATCCCCACATACAATGGCACCACCAATCCCAAAGCACATTTTCAGACCTTCCAGATTGAAATGGGAGGGCCAAACTCAGGGTAAATGAAAAGGACGCAGGCTACTGCCTCCTCTTCATCGAAAATCTCCAGGAAGCAACACTCGAATGGTTTTCTCGCTAAAGTGCAATTCAATCAGAAGATTCCACAAAATTTCCTCGGAGTTTCTCAAGCAGTATTCCATGTTCATAGATAGAGAAACTTCCAATGTCGACCTATGGAGCTTATCCTAGAAGGAAGATGAATCTCGAAGAGATTTCATTAATCGATTCAAGATCGTTATGTCGAGAGTCAGCGGGATCAGAAATTGAGAGGCGATATACGCACCAAGAAAGAGGATCTGGTACAAGTTAAAGTTCCAGAAGTGGATCTCTCGAAAAGCTGCCGACGCTCCAGGATTCTCTCCATAAGGCTATGGACTTTATCATCATTGAAGACGAGATGAAAGTCCTTTCGCAGAAAAATAAACCGCTCAAAGCATCTTAAAAAGATGCCGCTTCACAGAAAAATTAAAAAAAGAAAATCCCTCGTAATGACATGTATGTCCACCAAGAGGAAGAAGGTTTTCAGGGAGCGCAGAACTATGCTATCAACTCAACATCGGAGCAGGGAAGAACGTTGAAAATACATGGACGTGGAACACCTCACACAATGAGAACACCTTTTGCAAGATTCACCAGATAGAGGCCACTCTACCACGAAATGTAAAGTTCTTGGCGCTAGGCTAACAGCACAACTACTCACAGGAGAAATCTCCAATGTAACCAGCATCTCAAGGAACTCAAACATATCGTCCACCAAAATCTGGTCAAACGTCTCCGAAGAAAAATGCGTCTCAAGGAACTCGAACAGACGGGAAACGCAGAAGAAGACCTGATGAGAGAGGCAACGACAACAATCATCGCATAGTTAACATGATCATTGAAGGATCTCAATACTGCCACGATAATGTATCTTCGATAAAAGCCACCAGCGAAAATATGACTCGAGTACTAACTGGTCGTAACCTGCTAACTCCTCCAATGATCGATCATTTTCGAGGAACATGAGATCATCAGAATCGATAAACCTCATAGCGATTCGCTTGTGATTGAACTCGTAATAAAGGATCTCAAAGTCACCAGGATCCTCGTAGCACATGAAGCCAACATTATACTCCGAGAAACCCTAAAGTGAATAAATGTCGATTTTTCCGAAGTCACACAAATGCCAAAACCACTGACTGGTATCTCTGGTACAACGTCGATGACTCTCGGTTTGATAAAACTCCCCATAATTAGCCGAAGGTGTAACGATGATCGTCGACTTCTCTGTCGTTGACCATCCAGACATCTATAACGCAATCATGGAAACGCTCTGGATAAACTCCATGAAAGACGTTCCACCCACCTATTATCTCTGCATGAAGTTTCAGACTCCTAATGGAACTGCGACAATCTGGTGATGTCAAAAACAGTCCCAACTCTGCTTCCTAGCCGAACACAAGCTGCGGAAAATAGCAACACTTCCATGGAAAATTCCAAGCTTGCGAAGAAAAATTCCTCCCTTGGATGCAAGCTCTTCCAAAAATAATGCCCCATAATCACCAACTCAAGCAATGGCTACGAAGGAAGAAAGCACACAAACTTCCGCCCAACGCTTAAGACAACATGGAAGAACCAATTCCAAGAAAAGTCACCGAACAAGTAACAGTCCCTCCGACTAAGACGATATACAAGTCACGCTAAACAAGTAATACGCTCATGTAAATAAAATGAACTACGAGACGGCTTGATCCTCGAAAGGGGTACGTCAGCACCTCGTCGTAAGACGAGTTCAGCTGTCCCCCACTCTAAAAAGGGCGGGGGGGGGGGGGGAGTGGGTTTATACGTATATTCATATACTCCTACATTTTAAAATATCTGCTCTCTTGTACTTGATATTTTAAAAATTTATTCGACAATAAAGAAACTCATGTCGACTTAACAACATCTCGCAAATCTCTTTTTTCTTATACAAACACTCGCAAACTACTTCACGGGTAAAACAGGAATCTACGATTCACCTAAAACGCCCAATTAAAAATAAGATCGTATAACCTGAAAATGGATATCATACAGTAAAAGTCTTCACCACAAGACTCAATTCTAACGTCCAAATTGTTAACAAAAAATATGAACTTCTTGTCAAACAACCAAGTTCTGCACGTTTCTTTATAACCCACAAATGTTTCAAACAGAAACATGGCATACAAAAACTTCTAAAAACACTTTCAAATAAACTACTCCACAAACAAATCAAACTACTTCCTGGTCACAATGTCAAACAGAACCTTCGCACCTAAACACGGAAATTTCTCTAAATACACTCTTCTAACATTCAGGAACACTTTTTTTTGAAAGAGCAAGGCGTCGCAGACATTCAAAAATATACTTCTGAACTCCAATAACCTCCGTAAACAGTCGAAACGCGACTTAAAGTTAAGAACTAACTCAAGTTAGAAAGACAAGTACTTGCTCTTACATCACGTCCTTCGACTGGCCCCGATTGATAAATCAACATTTCTTAAAATGAATGCTTAGCATGACCTGCTCCTCTCATAGAATTGTTCCTTAAACATCCGACACAAGGATAAGCGCACTATAGAAATCCAAAATTTTGGTCAGTACTTCAAAGACTTTAAAATTTTCTTTGGAGAGATACTCGACTCCTGATCGATGTAAATCACATAAGCCGAGAACTCATCGCATATTTCAATATCAAAACGGGGCCAGGTTGAATCGCAAACAAGTCAAGTATGCCGGGATCAACCCCGCATACTCTAAGGCACGAAAATAAACATAGGTCTTACCCTAACTCTACTCTTAAATCTCGAAGGCATAGTATCACTGATTTGAGATACAAAATTTTCCTCTTCGCCGATACTTTGACGTTTATGATTTTCCTTAGATTTTAAAACCCTTGAAAAACTTCATTGTAATGCAACTCCAAGTATCATGATCTGCTAGAGTAAGTAAATGAGGAACACAGTCACATTCTCTCGCTCTCATTGACGCTTTATCAGTAAAAAGAAAAAGCTACAAAACTGAAATATATTAAAAGCCCTAAGGAGCGAGTACAATACACACAGAAAAACATATAACAGACTCTCTTCGAATACAACACCCGTCAAGGGTCTAACACATAGTAACCCGAAACTGACCACCCGATTGAGTGATTACTAATGCCAAACATGACCAGGGGCTGATTTACTTCACCGTCCTCATTCGGAACTTCAAGCCCGACCTCCTCTGAATCAGGAGAAACAGGAATCAGGGCCAAGTGTTCCCAAATCGTCCCTTCAATTGGAGGGATCAGTGACTCTGTTCCAGCAAAAGCACTCATATGCCTTGACATCCTGTCCATCTCATTATCGTAGTTGTAATCATCGCGCTCTGTGCACCACATAGAGCCCACAGCACCGCTAAACTCACAATAATTGCCAAACGATTTCTGAGCCATTTTCATCTCATCGAAGCCGGCCACGATCTGGCCCGCACGACCACGAAAGATCGAAGCCACCTCCCATCTTCCTTCCCCTCTAGGACGACGGAGCCTGGAGGCTTGCTTCGAAGCCTCGTCAATGTCGCGGAGAGAGCGTGCTTCAGCCTCACTTTTCAACCGAGGAACCTATTTGTCGACTTTCTTTGCCCTGAAGCGAGACGTTCGTGCCTCCAAACAACTCGCCGCAAGAGTGTCGTTCGTCATGTGGATGCCCTACAAATAAAAAAAAAACTAAAGGGTTAGAAAAAAACTTGGCAACAAAATTGATCAAGCGCAAAACTAACCCCCATGCATAGTCGCAAAGCTTTCGCGGACTTCCCCGGTCCAGCAGTCTCAATATCAGCTGGGAGCTGATTGGGGGAAGACCCGATTGAGGCAAAGAAAGCATCAAAGTCAGGTCCTCCAGTGTTGAAAGCCAGCAGCGGGATCTGACATGTACCCCTTCTGCTAGCTTGAGTCGGGATGAAGCTTTGGAACCAATCATCCGCGGGCAGCTTGGCTCCTGCAGCATCAAAGTTTTCCCCTTTAATAGCAACATGTTTGTTCTTGGGAGACATCTCCCTCTCCCTCATCAAAGGAACTTCGTACTGGACGAACTCTTCCATGCCTGGCTCTAACTCTTCTTCGACCGACCGGAAAGGTTGTGCTCGAGACTGATGATAAGGAACCGCTGCACCGATGCTTTTCGAAGAGAAATATCCCAAAAGAACAGACCGCCATGAAGGAAGTCTCTAACGACGGGAAAATACAGGGTATACGGAGGTAAAGGATCGTAAACTGTAAACAAAGGAAATGAACATCGGTTAGATATCATCAAAACAAGAAAAAACTGTTGAAATATCCTACCACGATACCCTTTGGACGCCACTTGTGCCAAAAACCAAGAATGCACCCTTTCAAAACAGAGGCACTATCTATATTGACGAAAAAGAAGTAGTCCTCCCAATGGTGTATGTGGGAAGAAAACCCCTTGAATATCATCATATCCTTCCTCGGCTTGATACAATATTAGAATCGCAATTTTGTATTGGAGGCAAACAAAAGATCTTAATAATAGTCGGCATCAAGAGTCATCCTTCGCCTGAAGCTCAAGAACAGTATCCCGATGAGATGCTGCAGGCCACAAGGAGAAATCTGATTTATCGATAACCGAAAGTGCTGCAAGACTTGAACTATGATATTCGGGATAGGGAACCATAGGTGACAATGCAGAATATGCGCCTCGTAACACGTAAAGTAACCACAAGGAGGAGAATCAGCTCTCTCCACATGCCTTGGTATCCGATCTACACCTCCTCTAGAACTTGGCAGAAGTTGCGGGTGGTACCAAGGAAAGGATAAGTACTTTTGCTCGGCCCATCAATGATTTCTTTAGCACGAGGCCTCACTGGACACCATGTGGCAAACCAATGTGCCGCAGCTTCTTTATGATCAACAGAGTGTGGTACAAACTCGATCTTTGGAATAACTTCATCTTCCCCATCGAGTAAACTCATGGGATCAAAGGAAGAGGGCAAGGCCTTCTCCATCATTCTCTTTCTTGGGTATTTACTGAAAATAACAAAGAGAGAACAAAGAAAGAGAAGGATTTTTTACCTTAGGGAAAGTTCCTTGAAAAAATAAGTATGAGAAAGAAGGAATAAAAAACTCACCTCATACTTAAAGAAGAAGAAAAAGGAAGGAAACCTACTATAGCTTTCGGTGAAAATCGTTTAACCCTCTGATTTTCAGCCATTAATTCCTCCTAACATGCCTAACATACCTAACGCCTCGCAAGAACATCGAGAAAATTCTAGCGAGCTGGGGGCTAACTATTGGGAGAAAAATCGGTCACGACGGAATCAATGTCTAGAAATTATTGAGAAAAAATTCTCTTTCGAAAAGGATTTAAAACCGATCAAGCAATAGTTCTCATGAAACATTTGAAAACTTTCAACGAACGACTTTCGAAAGTACGATGAAACGAAGAAAAGTCCCAACTCCTTACCATTTTGTTGTCTCCGGTCCGTCTCACCGACGAGACGACCACACAACCAGTCCATCTTGCCATCATGGCAAGACGACCTCGACAATTGTTCTTCTCACCATCATGGCGAAACAACTTTGGGTCGGTCCATCTCGTCATTATAGCGAGACGACTTTGCGTCGGTCCATCTCGCCATCATGGCAAGATGACCCCATATCTGGCTCATTTTGACACCAAGGGAACTTTATCCCCTTCTCTTCAACATCTCGCCGTCATAGTTCACTCGTAGTTCTGTCGTTCGGGTTTTGATCGGATAACACCTTTTGTATCATCTCGACCGAAGTTTTTGTTGAAATTTTACGATAAAAACAAACACAACACATTCTATCATAAACTTTCAAACAATAAACGAGGCTAATATGATTAGTATAAAATCATTCCGCACAATAACCTATGGATCGAAACATCCAACAATACACAAACAAACTTCTAATAAACCGATGATTTCTGTGAGAAATAATCATAAAAACGTGAAAATCGTAAAACGGCCAAAGTAGCCTTAAACAAGATGAAAGCCCACCTATGATTTAAAAATAGAGAATCAGCCCAAAAACAAGGAAGGTCTATTTGGTTTCGACAGAAGGAAAAAGGAAAAAGGATAAATGTCAATTTTCCAAAATAAACATGAAGGTCGAGAAGAAAAAGGAAGATTTCTTTTTTGTTATCGAGCTGCGACTCAGCTGTGGGAACCAAAATTCTAACCGTTGATTTTTGTAATAAGAAGAAAGTTTAAAAACCCTAAATTTCCCCGAGGTCCCAGATTTCTGCTAAGCCAAATATCAAGTAGTCAAAATATGCAAACAGAAAAATAACAAATCGAAGTAAGTGATGGGGTCAAAATCAGTCACGATGGAATCGATGCCTAAAGCTTCCCGAGAAACATTTATTTTCTAAAAAAAATTAAAATGCAACAAACTAAAGGTGTTCTTTCAGAGAAATCGTAAAAACGTTTAACTCAAAAAAAAACAGCCCGAAAAGGTCTAAAACGCTGCTAAAAGCCCACTTATGATTTTAGACGAAATCAAGGCCAAGGATATTACGACGGTCTATCAATTATTCACGGAAGAAGATAAATGTCAAGTTTGAAGATAAATGTGAAGTTTCAAGGGATAATCATGAAGATCGAAGAAAAATAGAATATTTCTGCGAAGCGATAAACTCAACCCGAAGGCATAAAAGAAAAGGGAAAACTGACCTAGGAGGAGTATATAAGGGATGCTAAGGTGATACGTGCAAGGGACGATTCTTTATACTCTATAACTTTCTGCACTTAGAAACCTTAGGCTTTATTCTCGACAAGTTTGGTTTCTATGACTGGCACTCGATTACTAGATGAACTCGCCCAGGCAGTTCGGTCTCTTGTTCCAATATTTTAATTGAACTAAGTTCGGCTCGATCCTCAAAAGGGGTACGTAGGCAGCCTTTCGTAAGGTCCAGTCCGAAATCGTTCAAACCTTTTTCGTCTTTTTCGTCTAGTGCTAAGCGAGTTGCGGCCACATAGGTTTTTTTCGAAATAGGTGGTAGTGCTAGCAAACTTACTCTCGTTTTACTACTTGTGTTAGACGATTTCCTTTGTAATCCCGTTTCTAGACAAGCGTCTTGTATACTTTTATCTCTGGAACCCTCATAGGCAAATTCAAAATAAAGATCTACTTTTTCTAAACTCGCTTTATTGTCTTTACATATTTTTTGTGTTTATTTGGTTACTTGTCGTTGGAACTCACACAGAATCCAGACCTCTGGGAAAGTTAGACTTTTCTTGACTTCCCTTATTTTGCGGAAATCGACAGTGCAAATTTCGGTTCTCAGAATTCACAGTTCACGGCCGCAAAACGCTTGATCAAAAAACTCGCAGCACTGACTACTCCTATGGCCAGCGCTTACGCAAACGCTGTAGTGCTCAACAAAATCAAATACCTAGTCGCGACTTTTTTCAATAGGAAAATCACAAAAACGAGCCTGCAATTTGTCTGTCTAAACAGAAAGGGCAACGATAATATCTATCAAACCCCATAGAATTTGAGTTGGAGAAATCTCAGCACGTAAGGGTTCGACCAAAACAAGGTTTCCAAAAAAAAATTAGGAAAATAAAACTTGCTCTCCTCGAAGTCGCGGAGAAAATGTAAATTACTAGCGGAAATAGAAGATCGGAAAATTGAGTTGCCAATTCACCACTGTTGTATTTCTTTCGAATATTTTTCAAAGAAATGAAGTTGATCTCTATTGAATCACTTGGAACTTAAAACGGCTTATGAAGACTAAACTAAGCAAAATGTGAGATCGTATCCTTAACTGCTAAAACATTTTCTGAGACCTAAGAATTCATAAAATTTATTTTTCGATTTTGTAGTAAAATATTCAGTCAATTCTCGATGATTGTCACCTAACCTTACTTCGGAAAGCTACTCAAATCTCCTTCCGATCAATCCAACGGAAACAAGAAAAAATTTCAACCAAGTTTAGTCGCGACAATTAAGCCCATCATAGCCAGAGTTTCTGATATTAAAACCTAGAAACTAAATTGCAGAACAGCCACAAAACGTGAATTTTCTGAAAAAAATCGAAAACATGTTTACGAAGCAGCTTTCGTAAAATTAAACTCATAATATTTTCCGGAATAACATTCCTAAAATTGAACTCATAACATTTTGCGGAATAAATTTTGTAAAATTAAGCTCGACAACATTTTACGAGATAGCTTTAGTATAATTAAACTTGACAATATTTTACAAAACATCGTTCGTAAAATTAAACAAGTTAATGTTTTATGATACGACTTTATTAGAATAAATTTGACAACATTTACGAAATGACTCTCGTAAACAAACCTCCAAGCGATTTGGCAACCTTTGGAAAATCAAACAAAGACTCTCGGAGAAGGAAAGAGATGGATCGAGATCTGAGAAGTGAACTTCGCCCATTAGCCTTTGCCCATGGTCTCACTGTTCTCTCTCTCCGCCCTCATCGCCTATCACCTCTCACCAAAGACTCATCGTCATACAAGTCTTCTTGATCACTCTTGGCATCTCCTGGTCGCCCTTGGCTATTTGTAAATTCCCAAAGACTTTCGACGAAGGTTGGACAGAAACGAAAATAGGAAGGGGAAATAAGCAAGCAAAACGGAGAAGAGACAAAAGTATGTCCGACTTGGAAATTTTTGAAATCAAACTTGGTAGTTATCATAGGAAGGTACTAAGAAATAAAAATGCTCACGAGATTGCCGTAAACTTTAGGAACTTAGAATCAAGGTGGATAGTCTAGCTAACAAAGTCTTCTACGATTTTAGCTATCTCGATGTATTCTTCCTTAACTGTTCAGGCAGATCATGCAAACCGATCTAAAATCTAGCAAAACCGAGAAACAATCGCCACACATATTCAGCTCGCTTCCTAAAGAAAATAATAACTAGAGACACAAACGTCGTCTTATAACCGACTCGTTCGTAGCGATTTTCTTAAAACCGACATATTCCAAGTTCTCAACCCGAAAACCACCAAATCACAATCCCGATGTCATCTTTAAATCTATCCAGATTGTTGATCATCTTAATTTTCGAAAGATAAAACGTACACAATCCTTCAAAATATCAATTCAGCCATTTTCTTTCATAAAAAAGAGGGAGTAGGTACGTATACCATACTCGTATACTCCCATACTTCAAAAAACTTTTTGCCTCAGAATCAAAAACATTTGAGAGAAATAAAAATCAAGAATAAAAGTAGCACCGAGCACAACAATGGGAATTCTTTTTCCCTGCTCGTTGGCTAGATCTACCACAGGTTGACCAATTCATTCCGCTCAAAAATGAATATGTGATGAGAATCCTCTCATAACCCTACAAAAACATTCCAAGAATAGATCACAATGAAAGAGACTTCGGAAAAAACTCTATGCGTAACTCCGAGAAACTTTCACCAAAGATCAAAATCAAAGAAAATATGTTTCTTATAAGATCTGCGGAAACCTCGCTACTTTGATATGTCCATACATAGCACTGATTTACTACCTTCATAAATCCGGTCACCCATTTACTACCGTATACCTAAAACATTTTATACGAAATATTCTACGGGAAAACAAGATCAGTATCATGCAAAACGACTTCACAATAGAAATACGTAAATGAGGAAAACCTAATCCTCGCTCGCAAATGTCACGAGTAATCTGCAAGAAACACCTCCCATTTATTTCTATAAGAAGCCCTTCTT
This sequence comes from Moricandia moricandioides, assembly GCA_905132885.1. NCBI lineage: Eukaryota > Viridiplantae > Streptophyta > Magnoliopsida > Brassicales > Brassicaceae > Moricandia > Moricandia moricandioides. The sequence goes on from CAJHQQ010000561.1 coordinate 108,457, forward strand.
GTAAAACTTACGCGAAAAATCCTTTGTACAATCAGATCAAGTCATACGAAGCAACTTTAGAAAGTCAACATAACAGGTTCTACGAAAAAGTTTTTTTCGTGTTACAAAAACAAAGTTGTATGATAAGAGATGGGATGACCAGTCTAAACTTTATCTCTTCACACTACGATGTAAATAGATCTAATTCTTTAGCCATGCAGCTCGCTGGCTTTTGACTTTCATTCCCCTCGGTCACATCCGAGCAAACAATCTTCCCGCAACTGACTCTGCACGGGTTCTTTATCAGACCTCTTAGGGTTCAACTTCCTCAGATAAAAACGAAACAATTTCCATACGACTAAAGGAAACATTCATCGTATAACTGAAACCTAAAGCATAAAATCATTTTCTACAACCATCAGCCATCTTAACACAGAAAACTCCCACATGGCCTTCACACAATTATTCCAAACCAGAATTCGGCATCCCCTTTGGGATAATTCTAAACTAACATGACCTTAATGTTAACACGAAAGTTCCATGGTCTAATTCTAGACCAGAAACGTCCTCGGCTATGCGGCTGTACACATCCTTCGTGCCAAGCCAAAATATTCGAGCAACCACCGCTCCATCCAATCACTTAAACGACTAAACGACAATCCGCATTTTGTCTAAAAAAGCAAGTTGACAATTACGCACATAATTATCTTATAACCCAGAATCAGAAGTCATACGAAGTCTTCACAACTAGGCTCAGTCCTAGTAAGCAAACGATTAACAGAAAGCTTAAACTTGTCAAAAAAGATCGATCGAGTTTTATATACTCCACAATTCACTTTAAGCCCACTATATTTTACCCATAAAAATGACGCATGTATGGAAAAACTTGTAACGGAGCTCCTGGAGCCATACGAAACATTTTTAAAATACACAAAATAAGTCTCAGAGGGCCAACTCTTCACAAAGCATAGTGAAGGAAAACGCTTCTTCCCAAGGACAAATCTACGTGACCCCTTGGTCCTAATTCCTCTATCATAAATCAAATTACTTAAAATCCAAATAGGAACAACAGTTTTGGCTGCGAACATTCGAAGACAAACCAAATTGTTTCTCCAATGCAGGGTAAAGGCTAAACCCTTGCAACACAGCAAAACATCTTCAAGCCTGTGAACATTTCAAGCACGAAGCACGGCATACGAAAGAAAAACAAATCTTCAGCATCGTGAGACGTCGCATACGCTAGAAGAATTGTTTTTCGACAAAATTACCTTCCTCGATAAAAACACCTTCAAGGAAGACCAAACAGTCATATGCACTAACCTCTTCTCATACATGCATCTTTCGTGAAGAATCAAAAACGGTAATATCAACCATTATGTTTGTTGCTGATCACAACAAACTCTTAACGTCCTAAACAGACTATGCCATCTCGTAGAGATAGCTCTCATACATCTAACACAAGGATAATAGCGCTATAAAAGAAATCCAAAATTTTGGTTAGCACTTCCATATGACGTAAAAATTGTCTTTGGAGAGATGCTCAATTCCTACCAGACAAGTCGTATAAGCCGAGAACCTATTACGGACTTTATATCGGTACAAAATCAGGTCGAAAATGATACAGGAAACGTAAGCTGAAGTAGTCATCGCACCCCTAAACCATTATTAGGCCTAGGTCTTGCCCTAAGCCCAGCGCACTGGTCTCAAACATCTAAAGGCATGATATCTAACCGATACGAGATCCTAAAACATGTCTCTTCGTCAATATTTGCTCATTTATGAAACCTCTCGAACACATGCCTTTGGATATTGTCATCTTAAAACAACGACAAATATTACGATCTAGAAAAGAGTTAGATATGAGATGACAACTAATACTCTTCCCTCTACATTCACACGTATACAAACATGCTCCTAAAATGCGAAACGCAATTCATTAGAAAGAAGGTGCGAAGTGGCAGGGATTCGAAGCCAAATGTGGCCAGTCCCAAAAATGTAAATATGACCACACTTGGCCAGAGAAATCATCCAACAAGGCTAATCTCCAGTCCGAAAAAGGTCCAATATAAAATGCAATCAGCAGCAACATTCTCTATAATCTCTACACGTCACATAACTAAACCGTAAAGGTCTCACTGGAAAACAGATCGTAATAATCTTAACTCCAAGATGAACTACGAAAGGCTTGATCCCTTCAACAAGTGTACGTGGGCACCCTTTAAAAGGCGCAGCCCCAATCTTATCGCATTCCACTCTTAGGAGAGTGAACAGACCACTTTCAACAGACCTTTTTAACCATTAATTCTGCCAAACTTACCTGACCTGCCTAACCGCTCGCAAGAATATCGTAAACATTCTAGCAAGTTGGGTGGCTAACTGTTGGGGTCAAAATCGGTCACGACGAATCAATGCCTAAAGGTTCCTGAGAAAGTTTTGTTTTCTAAAAAGGAAAATAAAAATGTAAGAAACTAAAACTAAAACTTCGTATAAATTTTTTTAAAAAAAAAGAATTATACGACAACCTATCGAGAAAGACCCTCGAGCAACGAAATGATCGAACAAGTCGTGTCCAACCCGCCTGACGGTGAGTTGAATGGACCAAGTCTAATTTGCAATCAGGCGAGTTGGAGCAGCTCGCCCAACTCGCTTGATGGCGAGTTGGATTGCCCTCATCCAACTCGCCATCAGCCGAGTTGGGACTGCTCGTCCAACTCGCCCAATGGCAAGTTGGATAATCTTCGTCCAACTCGTCATCAGGCGAGTACGACCAGCTTATCTGTATCGACTTCATCCAACCCACCATCGGGTGAGTTGGATGAGCTTGTCCAACTCACTTGATGGCAAGTTGGATTAACCACAGTCAACTCGCCATCAGGCGAGTTGGGCCCGTATCACCCGTCCTGGTCCTGACCAGTCTCTCCTTCGAACCTTGACCACATTGTCTCTTATTTTGTATTGATTGGAATTAAATTTGTAACTTTACAATAAAAATCGCAAAGACTTGTTTTCTTGCATATGTTCAAACTGATCGTTTAAAACGGCAACAGTTGACTCAACACAATATATTTCTTGAGTATATGAGTAATTTGAACTATTTATAAAACTAATGTCGTATCAAAGGTGTTCTTTCAAAAAAGTCGTAAAAACATTTAAGTAAAAAAAACAGCCCGAAAAGGTCAAAAACTTGGCTAAAAGCCCACTTACAATTTTAGATGAAATCAAGCCCAAGAATATTATGACGGTCACGGAAGAATATAAATGTCAAGTTCGAAGTTATATGTGAAGTTTCAAGGGATAAACATGCAGATCGAAGAAAAATGGAATATTTCCGCGAAGGGATAAACTCAACCCACAGGCTGAAAAGGAAAGGGAAAACCAACCTAGGAGGAGTATATAAGGGATGCTAGGAAAAACGTGCAAGGGACGATTCTTTGGACTCTATAACTTTCTGCACTTAGAAACCTTAAGCTTTATTCTTGACAAAATCAGTTTCTATGACTGGCACCTGATTACTAGACAAACTCGCCCAGGCAGTTTGATCTCTTGTTCCAATGTTTTAACTGAACTACGGTTGGCTTGATCCTCGAAAGATGTATGTAGACAGTATTTAATAAGGTCCAGTCTGAAATCTTTAAAACCTTTTTCGTCTTTTTCGTCTAGTGCTAAGCGATTTGTGGCAACATAGGTTTTTCTCGACATAGGTGGTAGAGCTAGCAAACTTAGTCTCGTTTTACTACTTGTGTTAGATGATTTTCTTTGTAATCCTGTTTCTAGACAAGCGTGTTGCATGCTTTTATCTTAGGAACACTCATACGTAAATTCAAAATAAAGATCTAGTTTTTCTATACTCACTTTATTGTCTTTACATATTTTGCATTTATTTGGTTACTTGACGTTGACCTTTGCAGAGAATCCGGACAACTGGGAAAGTTAGGGTTTTCTTGACTTTCCTTATTTTGTGGAAATTGGCAGTGCGAATTTTGGCTCCCACAGTAAGAAATAGGGCGAAGAAGATCTTATTTTGAATCTAAGTATAAACGCTTACAACAGGTAAAAGCCGTGGCCGAAAGAGTTGTTGGCGAGTACCCTAGTCCTAGCCACCTAAAACTTCGAAACATAATTGAGTAACAACTTGAGAACAAAAACAGAAAATTTCCTAAATCACTCTAAGTGCTAATTTCCTATGGAAAAATTATGTGTCTTGCACCTCTCGCCTTCACTCCTATTATATACGCCCTTAAGTTGGTCGTCCTTTCTTTTTCTGCCCTTGAGTCGAAAATCTTATTAGCAATTTCATCACCTTTATGTGGAGACTTCATCTCACAAAACTGTAAGATCTTACTGTCTAGCCTCCAGCCATCATCAGCATAATGGGCTGTTAAACTTATATACCCCAGAACTTGAGGACGAGATATCCATAAATCAGCACTGAAACAAACCCTGCAACGATCATTCACAAACAGCTCTTTCAACTTCTCTATCTCTATTTCATATCTCATGTAGACATCAAGAGCAGCGGTCTGTCTACAAATATGTTGACAATCAGGATTTAAATATCTATCTCTTTCTCTAACCTTCTCAATATCGAAATGGTAGATCATGGTTAATGATGGCCTCGGTAACCATCTCAAGATCTACCATATGATCATACTCAGGCTTATCTATCTTCTTAGGCTTCTTAGAACAAATCTTTAAATGTCTTTAAACTCATGTCCCCCATGCCTAACTTAAACCCAAACATAATTTAAAATGTAACAAAACAGCATAATATAATTTAAAACATATAAACTTAGTTAGAATAATGCTCCTTCACATCATTGTTTATGAGGATGCCTACAAATTGCATAATATAGGTCCTGGTTCCCACATGTAACTTTAAAATGCAGACATCTTGAGTAATGAGTTACTTTCCTTAAACAGAACCAGTTTGGCATGTCTTTGTAAATAAGATGCATCTGAAAGAATGAAAGAAATTGGAGTTTCAGATGAAGAACATGAAGAACATTGAGAGAGAAAGAGAGATTTCGTGAGAGAGAGACACACAGAGAATAGAGGAAATGAATTCCTTGCTTGATTTAGTTTCTGGTACAAGCCTTTTAATAGGCAAAATAAAACATAAACAAATACACAAGCTGACAAGAGATATATTAAAAAAATAGGACTGAGGGAAGGCAGAGGCACGCCCAGACTTGTTGGAAAGGGACATGAAGGGACAGAGGTTTTGTCCAGACATGGTGGAAAGGGACAGGACCTAAATGGGTGTCTCCTTATCTTGGCATGTGATCTTCTTCTTCCCTAATGTCTCTCTGCTCCTCTGGTGACCAGATCACATGTTCTGATTTAAATAAGTCTCCTTCCCTCTCAAGCTAACCGTTTCCTTTTCTTGTAAGCCAAGTTAGGTCAGTGTAGACCTAAACTGTACGGACCAACTTCATTTGATCATTCTGGATCCTTCTCTTGCCATACTCTCTTCCTCTTTGTCTTTTATGTCTTCATGTCAACAGCATCTTCATATTATGTTGGACTCTGTCCTTGAACCTTGAATGCACTTATGAATTAAGAACAAAACCCAAATCCTTCACACAAATTTTCCAATTGCAGGACTTATCTACTTCCAAATATGATCCTTGAAACTCATATCCATTCAGTGATTCACGAAGCTTCTTTTTCACAGTCAAACTCCTCATGGTTATTGAGATACTCTCTGTGGATTGAACCTATGTCTCTGATGTGTCCCATGTAACTGGTTTGTGCATTTTGATGAAGTTTTGGTCCAGCTATGGTCAGGATCATATCAGAACGTTTGTGTGTTAGTTTATTGGATGATAAACAAGTCATTACTGCTTCTCCTTGTTCATTTAGGATGCCGTAATGCATTTCATGGCATTTCCATTCATTTACGCTGTATCACTCATTATAATGTCCGTTTTATTCCAATAGGACTACTTTCATGACCAATTCCCCGTTTTTGGTTTCTCGATGAATCGCTAGTGTGTTTTTCTCTTACATGAGAAACAAGTCAAAGCTGATTCTCCTTGTTCATTTAGGATCCCCTAAGAATGTTTCAGGTCAATTCCATTCATTTAGGTTGTATCATGATATATTGTTACTTTTATAGTTTTAGCCTTATCCTTCTTCTTTTAAATTCATTTTGCATATATTTAGATGCATTTAGAGTCTTTGCAATTTTTTTTTCATTGTGGAACCTTTGGAGAAGGTACTATGGTGAAATGGAGAAATTGGAGAGATGATTTGAGTAAAATGAGTTGTTTGGAGTCATAGAAACTTGTAGCGGCGAGGGCTAGCAATCACTACCAAGACCGCTAGCATTTTCCAGAACCAGCGGCTAGCTCTATAGGCCTCTACCTTGGCCGGTAGAGACTTCGAAGAAAAACTTGGTTTAAACCGAGGGGCACGATGGACTCTAGCGGACTAGAGATACTGCAAGAGGAAGACGTTCATAGCGGCCTGTAATAGTTTCATCTACCTTGGCAGCTGTTTTGTCCTGAAGTTGTATGAACAAGCACATAGCGGTCCACCCAACGGCCAACATGAAGATCGCTACAGACCCATTGTAATAACCCTCACGAGCAGATATAATTTTGGTCGAGAAATTTAGTAAGATCAGTTTGGAGATCGGATGATCAGATTTAAAATTAAAATCGACCCGATTAATTAACGTCTTGACGGGACTGTCTTGTGACCGAAATACCTTCCCTTGGTAGTTTTGATCGAGTGTTAACTATTATAGTTGAGTTTTTCTAAGCTGGACGAGCATAGTCAAAAAAAAGGTGAGATGCGAAGGATGAGAAACATTTAATTCAAAACTGTCCGAAAAATATCGACAAAACTCATAAAATCATTCTTGAACCGTCACATGCCTTGCACCTTCTAGCCTGCTTGCTTCCTTCCTGAACTTGACATGTGACTTCCACCTTCCTGCCTGCTTGCTACATTAAAAGTCATGTGAGATGCACAAGCTGCTGGAGTTTCTTCATGTGAAGGAAATGACCTTACTTCATGGGAGGGAAAGTGTGATTCATCTCACCAAATGTCTTATTATAAACTGAAACTTTTGTCCTTTATTGCTGAGTCTTCTCCTGCTGTTTTACATGTTATTTATTACCTTTCACTCTTTCTGGTCGAGCTCATTCATATCAGAAACAAGACAGAAAAATTCAGAGAGAAAGAGAGAAAGCAAGAGAGAAAAATCTGTGAGAAAAATTCATGAAAAAAATCAGAGAATATTCAGAGAAGAGAAGTGAGCTTGGATGACCCTTTCTCACCCTTTTCTGACTTTAACCAGTGAGTTTTGGTGTTTATAAGAGGTGAAGTTTTGGCATCCTGAAGTTGAGAATCACCATGTTCTTCAGCCTTTGATTGTTTATCGGTAAGAGGTGTGTGGATCAGTTTTCTGTGAGCAGTTCGGTTGGTTTGGCTGCACTTAGAGATTTTTTCTAACTGAATCCGACCTTGGCTTTATAGGGTACTGATCAGGTTAGGCGTGGCTTCAACTATAAGTGGTGTACCATTTAAATTCAGAAGGTTGTTGATTTGAATCGGTAAGAGTTTATGTGTTTGATGAGATTAGTTTTGTTAAGCTTCAGTCCCCTGTTTCAGTTCTGTTTGTTGAGAACCATGTGCTGTGTATTGATTAGCCTGTCAGGGTCAGTTGAATAAGTTCATATATGATTCAGTCTTTGTTGGTTCATGATTGAATCTGTCCCATTGAACCAGTAGCTGAACTTATGTGAAATGTCTAAATTAAACCGAACTGATGTAATCTTGTCCTGAACTAATGATATCTGAGCCGAGCTGCCTACGGTCTGAAATTTTCTTGAACTGATCTGGTCTGAGTGAACCGAGCTAAGCTGTTGTGAACTGATTAGAACCAGACTTAACTGAGCATGAGCTGAGCTGTTATAAACCGATTTAAGTTGTTATAGATTGAACCGAACTGAACTGAAATGTTATGAACTGAGTTGATTTTCTTCTGTAACCAAACTGATTAACTTTTGTTCCAACCATTCTGTTTTTAATTCAGATGGTCGAGGTCAGTGGTGGGATCAACCGGATCCTTTCTAATTGACGTTCTGAAGTGGAGTGTGATTAGTTTGAGCTCGAGTCTAGTCTTCCTTAGCCAATCTCATGGATTCAAAGGTGAGTCTAGATAGATGAATGATGAGTTATGAATTAGTGTTGCTTGAGTAAAATAAATGATTATGGTTGATAGATAAGTAAGTCTCTTGAAATATATTAAACTATGAAGTGTTTACTTATAATAAACACTTAAGAAATATTATGAATTATTATTTGAGGTTTATCCTGAGCCTTAGTACTTGTTCTCAAGTACTAATATATAAATATAAAATTATGAATCATGTGAAGTCTTATTGTATACTCACTCTCCCTAAAGTTCCCGCATTACCGTGAATTGGTCCTGCGATATGGAACAAGGTCACGAAGACACGATGATGGGGTCGCACCCTGGAGACCGTGTAACTGCATGCAGCATTAGATGTTCGATCTTGGAATATCTGATGGAGAGGATGGTTATATTTATTTGCCCGCTAGGCTCGGTTAGCCTTGGTGGTTTTCCGGGTTTAGCATATATATATATATATGTGAGTGAATGGCGGGTAACATGGAGGTGATGTTCAAGATATAATTCACATTGATGGAATGATAGGCCTTATATATAATAATAATTATGGAATATATTTCCACTGCATTCAAATGGTGTCGACTGCTCGGGATATTATTAATATGTGTTGGGGGTGCGGGATTAGACTCACTGGGTAAACTAGTTACTCATGACTCATTTGTGATGCAGGTAACTTGTAGGAGGGAGACCTTTACTCTAGGACGGGAAGGAACAACATTAGTCAGCGGTAGTTTTATTATCCTTGCAAAGTAGTTTTGATATACCCTATGTATAAATTTTGTTGACCGAAAACCTCGAGGTTAATCATTAATATTTTGTAAGATGCTTTTGAAAGAATATTATATAATGTATTAAAGAATGTTTCTTTAAGTACGAGTTCCATATGATATTAGTCCTTGTCCGGACGAACTAACTATCGGATACTCAGTCGGGTTGAAAAGCCTTGGTCGATATCCGGTAGGACCGTCGGTGTTCTCAAATTGCTAGTCCAAGGTGATCGGAATTTTTTTCCGTGAACCTCGGGTCGGCTTTAAGGGAACATCGACCGTGTCATTTCCGGTCATCTACGATCGGGGGTGTCACACCCATGGCTAGCGAGCACTCCTAGTTGTTGATACAAGGCCGCTGCTGTTTTCCTTGTTTTTTGCCTCCTAGTATAAATAGAGCTTATCTTTGTTAAGAAAAAACATCCTTTTATCCATTGTATAAGACCTAAACCTTTTGGAGCTTGGATTTTTATGCAATAAGTACTTATGATCTTTTGTTTACTTGTGATTATCTCTTCCACTATCTTGATTATGATTTTATCTATTATGGGTTAAGTCTATCAAGCATGATTAATGAGTAATCACCCTAATAATCTATGGGCTAGGGTGAAGGATTAAGGTGCTTAGTAATAGTTTTTTTTTCTTTGCTATTTAGGGGTGCTTAATTCTAGATAGGACATGATCACTCTTGTCCGACCTTAGGATGAATCATGCCTAGAAGATTTTTGATAAAATGCTTGAAAGAACCTAGATTTCTCTAACTAGACTAGACAAAGAGATTTGATGCTAGAATTGTTAGAAAGTTACTAAATGATATAGCCTATTTATTACCAGTTTTAGGCCATGTTATAGGCTCTATGTAGGATTTATTATCTGTGTTTAGGCTATGTTTTAGGATATTTACAGGTTCAGGTACGTTTTGGAGATTTATGGAGATACTTGGAGCTTTTGGAGGATTTAGAAGAAAAGAATCCGTAGCTAATCAATTAGAGAGTCGAAGTACAAGACTGTCATCGATCGACGACACCACGTTGGGGTCGACCGATGTTACGAGAACAAGATCGATCGATGTTGCACACTTGCCATCGAACGATGTCCAAATCGCAGACAGCCAATTTCAAGCCCAAGTTAGAGACAAGACACAAGATTATAAGATTACCCCTAGACGAGTTTTGACCTAGATTTTAGGGTCATATATTTATGCTTTATGTATTACACCAGAGGTGTGTGCAGTGCAAGGAAGTGCAGTGCAGTTCAAGAGGGGAGGGTGCAGATTGTGTGCACGAGTATTCTATTAGAGTTTTAGAGTTTTTAGGGGATAAGATTCATAACTCCTTAGGGAGATTTGTATTAGAACCCCAATATTTTATCTATGCATTATATTCAAATTATTTTTCTTTCTTTGATTATGTCTGAATAGTTATCAACTAGATTTAGGGTTCAATGCTAGCAAACATGGATTAGCTCAAAATTAGGATTGCTAGGTTAACTTAATATCCATCAATTGAGTTGCGCTTAATCCTTGCATTCTAGCGTAGATAACTATGATCTCAAAAGTAGGACATGGACGACTACGAGAGTAGGTTCAGTGCTAGAATAGACTACATTAAAGAAGGTTGTTAGGCGCATGCGAGAGCTGGTCTAATTAGCTTGGTGAACATATCAAATATCTTTCACACTTCCTTTTGTTTTAACGTCGATCGACATCAGTTCTTAGCCGTTCATCGATGTTCTTTCCTTTTGCTCGCATACGAGAGTTTGAGTTAAAAGGGTCAGAATAGTTAATGTTTGAGTTCAAGAATATTTACATTTTCGCGCTTCTTATTCCTTATAATTCACTGAGTTTGAAACCCTAGATCTAGCATATTTACATTTGCATCTAGTTAGTTTAATAGCATATTTCCATAGTTACATTAATAGCATATTTCCATATTTACATTAATATCATATTTCCATATTGCATATATACCTTCTGATAAGAAATATTTCCTTAACCTGATTACTTTTTATCAATATATAAAATTACCTACCTTAGTCTTTAGAAATAAGAAATCTATTGTGTGTCATTTCTCTCTGTGGATTCGATCCCTAAGTAGTACACTTGATCTCTTTTTGCAAGAGTATTATTTTGTGTGTTAGGATTAAGGGTTAATTTGACAGTTAATTATTTAGAATATTTATACCCTGCTAGAACAATAAACACACAGTGTCAAATTTGGCGTCGTTTCCAGGGAGCATTGATCGCCATTAGATTTAATTTCTAGGATTTAGTCTAGTTTTTTTTACTTTCAAGTTATTAATTTTTCATTTTCTTTGTTTTTCAGGTACGTGCAAAAGAGTACCAGGAGTAATAAAGGATAAGAACTACTATTCTCAGACCTAGAGAAACTCGAACGTACGATCCGCAAAGAAAGAAGACAAACATCGATCGACGGCATCTACTCAGCGTCGACCGAAAACTCTTTACGGATAACATCGACCAACATCAGAACTCGAGCATCGACCGACATTGACCACATCGCATCGATCGACAAATACTTACCCACATCGATCGACGACAGCAGATGAGTTCAGATGGTTGCGCCTATAGTTCAGAATGAGAATCGAGAGTTGCATGACCTCAACGGTCATCTGTGTAATACAGCAGGTCATAAGATAGACGATCAAGGAGCTGTAACCCCTGATACAGAAGCAGAAGCAGAAGCAGAAGCAGACGCTGCAGTAGCTCAACCTTGAGCTAACGCCCAAACTCCTAGAGGCATGGGGATTTCAATGCCAATCAGAAGTCCATGGGTTGAATCTATGTTTGACAAAGTACTAGAGGGACAGCAGAAGATCATTGTACACTTCAATGGGATGATATATTTCATGTACCTCCACCTAAAAACAAAATTCGAAGACCTCGACACCTAAGTGAAGGGGATGGAGAATAGAGTGGTTCTGACAAATGAAGCCCTTAAGAGATACGACGCTATGGTTAAGGATAAGGAAGAGTCTGGACAGGAACGTCAAGTCAATGCTGTGATTGATGATGATTTTTGTGTAGAAGTCAAGAGAGAAAATCTACAAGAGGGATGATTCTGTGTAGGAAATTTGAGCTCGTTCAGGCAGTTTGCACAGGCATCGATCGACACAATTTACTGAGAATCGATCGACCGTCCCTGTGGAGTTAGCATAATCGGGAAAATCTTCCAACATTGTTCAACGGAGAGATCGTACCGTCGATTAAGGGTACCCAGTAACAAAATGATTATCCACCAAAGGTCATGAATATGACAACTGCAGAGTATATCAGATCCAATGATGGTTGATAAGGATACCGAGGGTAATCCTAGGAAAAAGCAGAGGACCATTCTGAAAAAGAAGTGATCTTGGAAAGTTTGTGGTGCCATGTCTGATCAAAAGCCACGAGTTTCCCAATGCCCTCTGCTACACTAGATCGTCAATAAGCATCATAGCCAGAGCTATGGCAGAGAAGTTGAACCCAAGAATGGAGCCTTCCAGTGATTCTTTCATTTTTGTGGATTGCTCTAGAGTAGATTCAGGGGGTATTTGTAGAGATGTGCCACTGCAAATTTAGAATGTCCTAATCCCGGTAGACTTCCTTGTGATGGATATCCAGATCAATTGGAACTCTTCTTGGCTACTTGGAAGAGGTTTCATGGCCAACGTAGGAGCTATCTGTGACATGAAAACAAACAGGTTGTGCCTTTCCTTGATTAATCATAATGTTTATTATGGAATTTATAATAATAAACTTTCCCTCAAGAAATTGTGTAATGATGCAGAGCTTGTGGCCACATGCTTCTGCGATTATGAGTTCCATGAGGAGATGGAAGAAGGAGCATAGATTGATACCCAACACATAACATTGATCGACGAGCTTGCAATTCAACAATCAATTGACCCACACCCTTTGATATCGATCGACACTCATACTTTACAAACGATCAACATCTACAATCCAGATCTCGATTACAACACAACCTATCTCGAGTACGATGAAGATTACAAAGAAAAAGAAATATTCGAATAACATGGTATTGCTAGAGAAGAAGCTGGTGTTTTTTCATATTTCCCATCAATTCGGGAAATCGACATCGATCGATGGTAACCATTCAACATCGATCGACACTGAGAATGGAGCAGAGTCCGAACTAGATTCAGCAGAAGAACGTGAAAGGGAATATGGTTATCTACAACCAGATGAGTTTGGTATTATGAGAGATCCAGATGGTCACGCAAGAGCTATGGATGGCAGAATTCTACATGTCACGAAGGAAGATGTGGAAGATATACTTGAGATGGATAATGGAGTTGGGAACCTATTCTGAATATCGAGCATCGATCGACGCAAATCAGGCATATCAAGGATACGGTGAAGCTTATGAAGAATACGATTCAGATTACAAGGAGGAAGAGCTGACTAAGTCTCAGGGGCTAGAACAAGAAGAAGCTGGCTGGGCAATGAACGCGAAAGTGGATAATCAAGCATCGATCGACGGAATATCATAACCATCGAACGACATCAGACGAAAACCAGAACAACAACTTGGAGCAGAAGATGTAGAAGATGGTTATCTCAGACCAGATGAGTTTGGAATTTTCAGAGATACAGAAGGACGTGCACGAGCTCTCAATGGGAGAATTCTAAACATACCTGATATAGCCTATTATAATCAGTATTAGACCATGTTATAGGCTCTGTTTAGGGTCTATTATGTGTGTATATGCTATGTTTTAAGGTCTTTACAGGTCCATGTACGTTTTAGAGATACTTGGAGCTTTTGGAGCATTTATAGGAGAAGAATCCTTAACTGATCATTTAGAGAGACGAAGTACAAGATTGCCATCGATCGACGACACAACCTTGGCATCGACCGATGTTACATGACCAAGATCGATCGATTCTGCACACTTGCCACCGGTCAATGTCCAATTCGCAGACAGACGATTTTAAACCCAAGTTTGAGACAAGACACAAGATTACAAGATTACCCTTGGACGAGTTTTGACCAAGATTTTAGGGTTTTATATTTATACTTTATGTATTACACCAGAAAGGTTTGTGCGGTACAAGTGACAAATTTTGTGCATTAGTATTCCAATAGTTGTAGGATTTATTTAGGGGAGAAATTCATAACTCCTTAGGGAGATTTGTATTGCAACCCCAATATTTTATCTCTGCATTATTTTCAAACTATTATTCTTACTTTAATTATCTATGAATAGTTTTCAACTAGATTTAGTGTTGAATGACAGCAGACATGGATTAAACCAAAAGTAGGATTGCTAGGTTAAGTTAATATCCATTAATTGAGTTGCATTTAATGCTTGCATTCTAGAGTAGCTAACTAGGATCTTGAAAGTAGGACATGGACGACTACGAGAGTAGGTTCTGTACCAGAATAGACTATATTGAACTAGGTTGTTAGGCGCATGCGAGAGCTGGTCTAATTAGCTTGGTGAACATATCAAATCTTGTTCACACTTCCTTATGATTTCACCGTCGATCGACACTAGGCCTTAGACGTTGATCGATGGTCTTTCCTTTTGCTCGCAAACGAGAGTTGGAGTTATAAGGGTCAGAATATATTTACATATCCATGCTTCTTATTCCCTATAATTCATTAAGTTTGAAACCCTAGATCTAGTATATTTACATTTGCATTTTGTTAGTCTATCATCATATTTCCATATTAACATTATTAGTATATTTTCGTATTGCATCTATATTGTCTAATAAGGAATATTTCCTTAACATGATTACTTGCTACCAATATATATATATTTACCTAGCTTAGTCTTTAAAAATAAGAAATCTATTGTGTGCCATTGTTATATGTGGATTCGATCTCTAAGTACTACACCTGATCACTCTTGGCAATAGTATTATTTTGTGTGTTAGGATTAAAGGTTAATCTGACAATTATTTATTTAGGATATTTATACCCTGCTAGAATATAAAAACATGCAGTGTCAAATTTGACGCCATTACCGGGGAACATTTATCACCATTATATTTATTTTCTAGGATTTAATCTAGGTTTGTTTTTATTTTCAAGTTAATAATTATTCTTTTCCTTGATTTTTAAGTGCATGCAAAAGAGTACCAGGAGCAATAAAGGACAAGAATTACTATTCTCAGACCCACATAAACACAAATGTACGATCCGCAAAGAAAGTCGACAAGCATTGATCGATGGCATCTACTCAGAATCAACCGACACTTCTTTACAGATAGCATCGACCAACATCAGAACTCTAGCATAGAAAAACATCGATGACTCAGCATCAATAGACATCATATCATCCGCATCGATCAACGACAGCAGACAGTTCAGATGGTTGCGCCGAATGTAGTGGTTCAGAATGAGAATGGAGACTTGGATGACCTTAATGGTCATCTGCGTAATGCAGCAGGTAAGAAATTAATTATCAGGAGGCTATAATCCCTGATACGGAAGTAGAAGCTGGAATAGCTCAACCTGAAGCTAACGCCCAAGCTGCTCAGAGAACACTGGCTGATTACAACCGTCCAGACCAGTTCTACGCCAACAGATCCGCCATTCGTCCTCTAGCTTTTCAGAGAAACGATTTTGAGATCAAGCCCGCTTTCTTCCGACATGTAGGGCAGACACCTTACCATGGGCTTCGATATGAGCACCCTATGGATCATCTAGAGCTATTTGAGGATCTGGTGATTGCTATTAAAGCCAATGGAGTCCTTGAGGACTATATTTTCTGTAAGCTCTCGAAGTACTCACTTGCTGGAGAGGCTTCATATTGGCTTAAGCAACTACCACCGGGATCTCTGACATCCTGTACTGACATTAAGAATGCCTTCTTAAATAACTTCTTTATGATGCCAGAGCAGATGATCTGAGGAGAAAGATCACTACTTTTTCACAAGAACCTTTAGAGTTTTTCAGAAACTCATGGATCAGGTTCAAGTCATGCCAGAGAGACTGTTCACATCACGGATTCAACAAAGTGCAGCTCTTTAGCACTTCAGTGGTATTGGATTACAGTATCAGATGGCTTTAGACACAGCTAGTGAAGGAAATTTCAGGACCATGAGCCCTGAAGAAGCTGCAAGGTTGATTGAGAATCTAGCATCTAGCAGCAGTACCAAGAACATAGATTTTGAGAGAAGGAAATCGGCTCCAGCTGTGAGCAAGGAGCAGATTGAAGAGGTCAAAGCAAAGCTTGATAGTGTTCAGAAATTTCTCAAAAAGCAGGTTACTTTTGCAGAGGTAGAAGCAATAGAGTCTAGAGAAGATGAGATTGAAGAAGAGGATGTGAACTAGAATGATGGGATTGGTTTCCAGAGGCAAGGGAATCAAGGTTTCAATAGGAAATCCTATGGTACTGGTCAAAGGAGTAACTTTAATCAGAGTTCGCAGCGAAGGCCCTTCAACAACAACAAGACTTATGGATCTTCCTACTACCAGAATCGTAATCCAGAAACTCAGGAAAGCAAGATTGAAGCAATGGTTGATACGTTTTAGAGGGAAAGCAGAAGATGACTGTGGATTTTAATGGAAAGATAGATGGTCTGTACCTCAACCTCAATACCAAGTTCAAAAACCTCAACACCCATGTGAAAAAAAACTATAGAATCAAGTGATGCAAAAAAGTGAGACCATTAGGAGGCATAAGAGCCTGATTAAGGAGAAGATAGAGGCTGGAAAAATGCACCACATCAATGCATTGATTGATGATGATTTATGGCTGGAAGAGAATCCCAAAGACAGCAATTTTCGTGTGGAAAATTCCATATCACTCGGCAATTCCCGTTCGCATCGATCGACATCGAGCAATGAGCATCGATCGATGGCGAATCCTGCAGTATTAATTACTTTGTGTGAGTCGACAAACATCGATCAACACAGAGCACAGAGCATCGATCAACATAGTGATAGAAGCATCGATCGACAACGCGACCTTAGCATGGATTGATAGAGGAGAGACCCAGTTCAATTGCCTAACCTCAATGCTAGTCTGATTGTGCGTCTAACAGCAACCTTCTCAGAACAGGATATACACACGTCTGAAGCTATGGATCTTTATAGAAAAGATGAGGGATACTCAAAGAGGAAGCAAAAGATGCCTAAACATCAACGTAGAGAATCCAATGAAAAAGAGAAGGATAGCTTTGCTAAAAGAGTTTTCAAAATCCATCTGGATATTCCTTTTGATGAAGCATATTATACTCACAGATTGTGGATGCTTTTCAGGGAAACAAGGGATAAAGGTTATGATATAGAAATCATGTTCAATCACCTCAGAGAGAAGATAACGCAGAGGACTTGTCTGGAGAAGAAAAGTGATCCTGAGAAGTTTGTAGTGCCATGTCTGATCAAAAGACACGAGATTCCCAATACCTTATGCGACACTTGATCATCAGTGAGAATCATACCTAGAGCTATGGCAGAGAAGTTGAACCTGAAAGTGGAGCCTTCCAGTGATTCTTTCATTTTTGTGGATTGCTCTAGAGTAGATTCAAGGGGTATTTGTAGAGATGTCCCACTGCAAATTCAGAACGTCTTAGTCCCGATACACTTCCATGTGATGGACATCCAGATCAATTGGAACTCTTTTTTGTTACTTGGAAGAGCTTTCATGGCCACCGTAGGAGCTTTCTGTGATGTGAAGAAGAACAAGTTGTGCATTTCCTTGATTGATCATAATGTTTTATTATGAAATTCGTAAGAATAAACCTTCCCTCACGAGATCCTGTAATGATGTAGAGCTTATGGCCACATGCTTTTGCGATTACGAGTTCAACAAAGAGTCGGAAGATCGAGCATCGATTGATTCCCAACCCTTTCCATCGATTGGCAGTCATGCAAATCAACAATCGATCGACACCCACCGTTCAGAATCGATTGACACACATACTCTAGAACCGATCAACACCCACTATGCAGATTACAATTACAACCCAGCCTACCTCGAGTACGATGAAGAATACAGAGAAGAAGAGATAATCGAATACCATGGTATAGCTATGGAAGAGGGTGGTGTTTTTCATGTTTCCCATCTACTCGGGACATCGATCGACGGTAACCATACACCATCGATCGATACTGGTCATAATTCAGAGTCCAAACCAGATTCAGCAGAAGAACGTGAAAGAGAATATGGTTATATACAACCAAATGATTTCCGTATTATGAGAGATCCAGAAGGTCACGCAACAGCTATGGATGGCAGAATTCTACATGTCACAAGGGAAGCTGTGGCAGATATACTAGCGATAGCTAATTTAGCTGGAAACCTTTTTGGCCAACTATTTGATTATCGAGCATTGAGCGAAGGTCACCATACACCATCGATCGACACCAATCCGGTGCACCAAGGATACAGTGAAGCTTATAAAGAATATGATTCGAATTACAAAGAGGAAGAGCTGTTTGAGTCTCGCGGCCTGGCACTGGAATAAGTTGGCTGGGTAATAAATGCGAAAGTGGATAATCGAGCATCATCGACGGCATCTCTTGGCCATTGAATGATATCAAACAAAAACCAGAACAACTACTTGGAGCAGAAGATGGTTATCTCAGACCATATGAGTTTGGAATTTTTAGAGATACAAAAGGACGTGCACGAGATATTTATGGGAGAATTCTAAATCTACCTAATGAAGATGTAGCAGGCGCCCTTGTTATGGCTAATGGATCAGAAAATTTTGGACAAAATCAACAGCCATCGATCGACGCACAAGTACCTGCATCAATAAAAAGCAAGGAGAAGAAGCACGAGCCAACCAAAATCATACATCGATCGACGACAGCAAGAATGCGTCGATCGATGCCACCATTCCAGGAACTCATGAGTTCTCTACACTCTTTGGTGGCGAACATCCAGATTGGTTCGTTTGGATATACCTCCCATTTCTCGATGGAACGAGAGCTTATGATGCTGATGGCAAAATACATTTCTATTGGGAGAAGAAAGATGAGTATGGCATCTACAGAGATGAGAACAGTTATGCACGAGATGTAGACGGCATAATCGTGAATGTGCAAGAAGGAGACATCAGAGCAGTTCTAGATGGAGCTACCATGTTTGAGGTGAGCTACATATGTTTACCATCACATGCATCATAGATTGCTATGTCTAGACATAAACAAAAGACATACAGCAGATCAGAGATTGATGATATTGTGCATGAGATCTACAAAGCTCAAGAGATGTCACTGGATGATTTCTACAAGGGTCTTGTTGATGTTTACTATCCTATAAATAAGTGCCTCAACGTTTTGACTACACGCATGGATGAGATGAATTAATATATGGATACTTATCAGAGAAACTTGTGATTGGAGCATACCGAATGACATCGATCGACGGCAGCACTAGGCCATCGATTGATACTGAGTTTGACAGACAGAATTCCGCAGCAGAAAATTAATAGAAGATAGGTTCGATGATATTACTTTTTCTCAGAACTGATGAAGGAAGATATTTATCAGAAATTGGAGAATATATCAGAAACTACAGCTGCCAAACTTAGAATGCTACAACACAATATTGAGAATCTTCAAAGGAGAACGCATTCAGTGGAGGTTACTAAGGAATTCATAAAGAATGAGAAAGCCAGAGGAGATGAGACAATGAGAAGCTTCATTGGTACATGGTTTCAGAAGAGTAAACAAGATGTAGACACCTGCTTTCTAAGTGTTGATCCACCTCCATTCTAGTCAGCAAGTTCAAAACGTCGAGCTTAAGACTATAACCAAGCGCTGAGTGGGAGGCAACCCACTGTTTAGTAAGTTTTATTTAATTTTTACTTATACTACTATTTATTTCGAGTTTATTTTGTTCTTTCAGAATATTTGAGTCCACATCAATCGACACCATAGAGGCACCATCAATCGATGTTGGATCGCGACAATCGATCGTCCACACCTGCTTACCATCGTTCGACGCTCTCTTACACAGACAGGTATCGAGTTTTCTACTTATGATTTAATTTTTCTAACCAATCTGGGGAGGATTACACTGGGGACAGTGTAGTATAAGTCTGGGGGATGTTCGCTAATGTTATTTTATTGTTTTTGAGTCTTATTTACTATATCTATATAAGTTCTTCAAAAAGTTTTATTGAGTCAAGAAGAGGACTATGATCAAGATTTATTATTGACTAACCATGCTATAAGCACCATTCTTAAAAGATTGTTTGCAGAGATTACAAGAGATACCAAAGTGAATCATCTTGTCACTATACCACACTTGCTTAGAAAGTTTGAGGGAACCGAAGCTGATTTCCAACACTAATCTTGACATTATTTGCTTGCTTTGGGATTTAGTATACGCTGGATCGGATTCCTTCTGCAAGTTTGGAAGGTAAGAGTCTGTGTGCTTCTGATTTCCCCCTCTCTCCCCTTCAGATTAAAAAAGGAGTCGAACAGGATTAGGTGGCTACAACCATTAAATTTTGATTCATATGATCCTAGAAAGAGATAAATGTCAAAAAGAAGTGAACAGGATCTGGTGGCAAAAATCATTAGGGCTTGATTCATGGAAGCCTATCCAAATTTTTCAGTCAATTAAAAAGAATAAAATGATACCCTCAAAAGACGGGAGAAATTGACTGAGAAGAAGTGAGAAGAGAGAGAGGAAAGGGATCATAGAAGACTACCTGTGTGTTCAGATACTTGCAGAGGTAAGAGTCCATGTGTCTTTTGATCGATACTCCCAAGGTAAAGCGTGCACTTTTATTTTATGAAAAGAAATGAAATCAGTAGAGGGGCGAGTCAGAGTAATATTTGTTAAGTTGTTGGTAGAATGGATTTAGTTGCTATACTAGGATATGGTATATAAAGTTTCTCTGTGATTGAATTGATAGAATGTGGCTGCAATAACGCAAGGTGACAGTTATATACATAATGTGAGTCTTCACTTTTCAAAACCTCTTTCACAGGCTTGTTTGCTTGAGGACAAGCAAAAACTTAAGTTTGGGGGAGTTGATATAGCCAATCTATTACCAGTTTCAGGCCATGTTATAGACTCTGTTTAGGGTATATTATGTGTGTCTAGGCTATATTTTAAAGTTCTTACATTTTGGAGATATATGGAGATACTTGGATCTTTTGAAGCAATTAGAAGAGAAGAATCCGTAGCTGATCATTTAGAGAGTCAAAGTAAAAGATTGCCATTGATCAACGACACAACCTTGGCATCGAACGATGTTACATGACCAAGATCGATCGATTATGCACACTTTCCATCGACCGATTTCCAGTTCGCAGACCACCAATTTTAAGCCCAAGTTAGAGACAAGACACAGATTAAAAGATTACCTCTGGACGAGTTTTCACCAAGATTTTAGGATTTTATATTTATATTTTATGTTTTACACCAGAAAGGTGTGTGCGGTGCAAGTGATAGATTGTGTGCACGAGCATTCCATTATAGTTTTAGGATTTATGTAGGGGAGAAGATTCATAACTCCTTAGGGAGATTTGTATTGGAACCCTAGTATTTTATCTATTCATTATATTCAGACTATTATTCTTACTTTAATTATGTATGAGTGGTTATCAGCTAGATTTACGGTTGAATGATAGTAGACATGGATTAATCCAAAAGTCGGATTGCTAGAGTTAATATCCATCATTTGAGTTACGCTTAATGCTTGCATTCTAGAGTAGCTAACTAGGATCTTGAAAGTAGGACATGGACGACTACGAGATTAGGCTATGGCCAAAATAGACTCTGTTGAACTAGGTTGTTAGGCGCATGTGAAAGCTGGTCTAATTAGCTTGGTGAACATATAAAATCTCATTCACACTTCTTTCTGATTTCACCGTCGATTGACACTATGCCTTAGCCGTCGATCAATGGTCTTTCTTTTGCTCGCATACGAGAGTTGGAGTTAAAAGGGTCAGAATAGTTAATATTTGAGTTCTAAAATATTTACGTATATGTGCTTTTTATTACTTATAATTCATTAAGCTTGAAACCCTAGATCTAGCATATTTACATTTGCATCTAGTTAGTCTACCATCATATTTCCATATTTACATTATTAGCATATTTCCATATTGCATCTATACCTTCTAATAAGGAATATTTCCTTAACTTAATTACTTGCTACCAATATATATATATTTACCTAGCTTAGTCTTTAAAACTAAGAATTATATTGTGTGCCATTGTTCTCTGTGGATTCGATCCCTAAGTACTACAATTGATCTCTCTTGGCAAGAGTATTATTTTGTGTGTTAGGATTAAGGGTTGATTTGACAGTTATTTTTTTAGGATATTTATATCCTGCTAAAACATAAAAACACGCAGTGTCAATACCTAAGGAGGATGTAGCAGACACCATTGTTATGGCTAATGGATCAGGAAATTTATTTTGAAAAGAGCAATAGCCATTGATCGACGCACAGGTACCTCCATCGATCGACAGTGAGGAGCAAAAAGAAAAGACGATCCATAACAATCTATGCACCCAAACATCAAAAATTGATCGACCACTGCAATCAGGCATTGATCGACACTATTATTTCATGAGTACATGAGTTCTGTACTTCTAATCCCTTTAGTTCAGAAAATCCAGGATCGATCGGTTGGATAAACCCACTATTGATCGACAGTTGTGTAGAGCATGGAACGAGAGCTTACGACGCTGATGGCAGAAGAATTTTCCATTGGGAAAAGAAGGATTAGTATGGCATCTACAGAGAAGAGAATGACAATGCACGAGCTATAGACGGAAGAGTCGTGAATGCGCAAGAAGAAGACATCATAGAAGTTCTAGAAAGAGCTTCTATGTTTAAGCAGAGTTACATATGTTTACCAGAACATGCAACAAAGATCGCTATGTCTATGCAGAAACAAAAGACATACAGCAGAGCAGAGATTGATGAGATTGGGAATGAGATCTACAAAGCTCAAGAGATGTCACTAGATGATTTCAACAAGAGGCTTGATGATGTATGCTATCCTATAGACAAGTGCCTCACCGGTTTGACTACACGCATGGATGAGATGAAGAAAGATTTGGATACTGTTCAAAGATAGCATGCGATTGGAGCTAACAAAGTGACATTGATTGACGGCAACTTAAAGCCATCGATCGATATTGTGTTTGACAGATAGAAGTCCGCAGCTGAAACATTAATAGAAGGCAGGTTCGATGAGATTACTTTTTTCTCAGAGCCTGATGAAACAAGATATTTCTCAGCAACTGAAGGATACATCAGAGACTACAGCTGCAAGACGTAGAATGCTACAGTGTACTATTGAGAATTTACAAAGGAGAATTCATTCAGTAGAGGTTGCTAAGGAGATCATAAAGAATGAGAAAGCCAGAGGAGATGAAGCTATGAGAAACTTCGTTGGTACATGGTTTCAGAAGAGCAAAGAAGATGTAAACACATGTTTTCCAAGTGTTGATCCACCTCCATTATAGTCAGAAAGTTCAAAACGTCGAGCTTAAGACTATAACCAAGCACTGAGTGGGAGGCAACCCAATGTTTAGTAAGTTTTTATTTAGTTTATACTTATACCATTACTTATTTCAAGTTTTACTTTTTTTTACAGACTATTTGAGTCCGCCATCGATCGACACCATAGAGGCACTATCGGTCGACAAAGGATCGCGACCATCGATCGACCACACATGATTACCATCGATCGACACTCTCTTACAGAGAGAGGTATCGAATTTTATACTTAAGCTATTTACTTATGATTTGATTTTTTCTAACCAATCCGAGGTGGATTACACTAGGGACAATGTAATTTAATTCTAGGGGAGGTTCGCTAATGCTATTTACTTGTTTTGAGTCTTATTTACTATATCTATATAAGTTTTTCAAAACGTTTTTATTGAGTCTAGGAGGGGACTATGGTCAAGATTTATTATTGACTAACCATGCTGTAGGCACCCTTCTTAGAAGGTATATTTGCAGAGACTACTAGAGATACCAAAGTGGATCATCCTGCCACTATATCACACTTGCCTAGAAAATTTAAAGGAACCGAAGTTGATTACCAACAGTAGTCCTGACCTTATTTGTTTGGTTTGGGTTTGGTATACACTGATCGGATTGCTTATGTAAGTTTGGAAGGTAACAGTCTGTGTGCTTTTTATTCCCCTCTCTCTCCCCTTCAGATTAAAAAGAAGTCGAATAGGATTTGGTGGATACAACCATTAAAGCCTGATTCATATGATCCTGGAAAGAGATAAAAGTTAAAAAGAAGTGAACATGATCTGGTGGCAAAAACCATTAGAGCTTGCTTCTTGGAAGCCTATCCAAATATCTTAGTAAATTAAAAAAATAAAATGATACCCTAAAAAAAAAAGACATTGACTAAGAAGAAGTGAGAAGAGAGAGAGGAAAGAGATCAGAGAAGACTACACGGGTGCTCATATACTTGCAGAGGTAAGAGTCCATGTGTCCTTTTATCAATACTCCCAAGCTAAAGCCGGCATATTTATTTTATGCAAAGAAATGAAATCAGTAAAGGGGCGAGTAAGACTAGTATTTGCTAAGTTGTTGGTAGAATGAATTTGGTTGCTATACTAGGATATGGTATATAAAGTTTCTCTGTAATTGACTTGATAGATGTGGCTGCAACAAAGTAGTGTGACATTTATACTTAGACATTATGTAAGTCTTCGCTTTTCAAAACCTCTTTCACAGGCTTTGTTTGCTTGAGGACAAACAAAAGGTTAAGTCTAAGGTAGTTGATATAGCCTATTTATTACAAGTTTTAGGCGATTTTATAGGTTTTATGTAGGGTCTATTATATGTGTCTAGGCTATGTTTTAGGGTATTTACAGGTCAAGGTACGTTTTGGAGATATATGGAGATACTTAGAGCTTTTGGAGCATATAGAAGAAGAATCCGTAGATGGTCATTTAGAGAGTCGAAGTACAAGACTGTCTTCGATCAATGACTCCACGTTGGCGTCGATCGATGAATCCACGTTGGCGTCGACTGATGTTACAATACCAAGATCGATTGATGTTGCACACTTGCCATCAATCGATGTCCAAATCGTAGATAGCCGATTTCAAGCCCAAGTTAGAGACAAGACACAAGAAAACATGACTACCCCTGGAAAAATTTTGACCTAGATTTTAGGGTCATATATTTATGCTTTATGTATTACACCAGAGGTGTGTGCAGTCCAAGGCAGTGCAGTGCAGTGCAAGAGGAGAGGGTGCAAATTTTGTGCACGAGTATTAGAGTTTTTAGGGAGAAGATTAATAACTCCTTAGGGAGATTTGTATTAGAACCCCAATATTTTATCTATGCATTACATTCAGATTATTATTCTTTCTTTGATTATGTCTGAGTAGTTATCAACTAGATTTAGGGTTGAATGATAGCAAATATGGATTAGACCAAAACTAGGTTGCTAGGTTAAGTTAATATCCATCAATTGAGTTGCTCTTAATGCTTGCATTCTAGAGTAGCTAACTAGGATCTCAAAAGTAGGACATGGATGACTACGAGAGTAGATTCTGTGCCAGAATAGACTCCATTGAACTAGGTTGTTAGGTTCATGCGAGAGCTGGTTTAATTACCTTGGTGAACATATCAAATCTCGTTCACACTTCCTTCTGATTTCACCATAGATCGACATCAGGCCTTAGCCGTCGATCGATGGTCTTTCCTTTTTCTCGCATATGAGAGTTGGAGTTAAAAGAGTCATAATAGTTAATATTTGAGTTCTAGAATATTTACATTTCCGTGCTTCCTATTCCCTATAATTCATTGAGCTTGAAACCCTAGATCTAGCATATTTACATTTGCATATAGAAAGTTTAAAAGCATATTTCCATATTTACATTAATAGCATATTTCCATATTTACGTTAATATCATATGTCCATATTGCATATATACCTTTGATAAGAAATATTTCCTTAACCTGATTACTTGTTATCAATATATATAATTACCAAGCTTAGTCTATAGAAATAAGAAATTTATTGTGTGCCATTCCTTTCTGTGGATTCGATCCCTAAGTATTACATTTGATCTCTTTTGATAAGAGTATTATTTTGTGTGTTAGATTAAAGATTAATTTGACAGATAATTGTTTAGGATATTTATACCCTGCTAGAACAATTAACACACCGTGTCATTAAACTTGTTTAAAATGCATATTTGTTTGTTATAAACTTAAGGGGTTTGATGTTTATTGCATGAGTTCATTGGGATTAGTGTCTTGGGCGAGAACTAGTCTATTATTGTGATTTAGCCTTGAAAAAACCTTTTGATTGATAGCTTGCCACATTGGTTTGAATCCCAATTCCCTTGATCAATACCCATTGCTCATGGGTTCTATCTTTAAACCATTGATTGAATCGTTTAGCTATTAATTCACTCTTGTTTCATTACTAGTTTGAATGTGTTACTTGTTACTTCTTAAAACACTACTTGATTGCGCTTAGATTAAGTTACATGACTTGTATACTTGGTGTTTAGAATCATCTTGGGATTGGATTGACTCTTAAGTACTACAATTGCTTAGGATAAACTTATTCCTTATCAAGTTTTGACGTCGTTCCCATTTCTGAGTTTGATTTTCACATTGAGATTTGGTCATTGTTTGAGACTAAGTCTTATTTTCATTTTCTAGTTACTACTTCTCTTTCTTTTATCTCTTTTTAAATGAAAGGTGCATGAATCAAGGAGGAAAGGACTAACAAACCATGTTCCACCAGTTGAAGACATCAAAGCTTTAGAGAGAGAGATATCAAGAAAGAGAAGAAGAGCGGCTAGCTCACTTGGATTGATTGGGCTTTGAGATGGAACATAATTAAGAACATCAAAATGAAGACGTTGTCCATGAGGTTAATGTTCATGGAGCCAATGATCAGAGAGCACAAGGCCAAGGAGCTGCAAACCTTAGGCCACAACATCCACAACGAAATACTTGGGTGATCGGTACCTTTGATGAGAAAAACATATATGGAAACTGAGCCGGCATTCAAGAACCGTCTGTGGAAAACAATTATAAGATCAAATCAAGTTTGATCAACATGATACAAAAAAAGTATCATGGTCTTGCCTTGGAGGATCCTCTAGATCACTTGGACAACTTTAACAAGTATTGTGGAAGGACGAAGATAAATGGTATCTTTGAAGATGGTTTCAAGTTGAGGTTGTTTCCAGTCTGTTCGGGAGACAAGGCACATCTATGGGAGAAGAACCTTCCACAAGTATCCATCACAAGTTGGGACGAGTGCGAAAAAGCCTTTCTCACCAAGTTCTTCGCTACACAAGATTAAGAAAGAGAATTCAGGGTTCCAACAAAAGAATCTTGAAGGTTTTGGGGAAGCATGGGAGAGATTCAAGGTGTACTTATCTAAATGGCCTCATCATGGCTTTGCCAAAAAGAGTTTACTAATTATGTTCTATAGGGGTGTCTTGCCTAAGTATCGAATCCAGCTTGATACTGCTAGTAATGGTTTCTTCATGGGTCGAACTGAGCAAGATGGTTTTGAGCTTGTGGAGAACTAATATCAAAGCAACTTCGTTTATAGTTATGGTTGTGATAGGCAAAACCTAGGAGAATGTGGGGATGACACCTTTACTAAGAAGGATCTCAACTCCCTACAAGATTAAGGGGGTCTTATTGGATCAAGGATTTGAGAGAATTTCAATTTTTTCACAAATCCCCTCGTATTGTATCTAACATTTACAAATTTCACACAAAATAAAAGCTTATTGGATTAGTCATTTGTATAAATTCTCTCGAATTCCAGCTTATTGGAAAATATAGATTTTGTCAACAAAATCAATCGAATGGGATTTTGTGGTATCTAGTATGATATTTTACAGTGAAAAAATAACCAATTGAAATACCATCTCCTAAGATGGTATTTGAATTTTTTTTTAATAGAAAAAAATCTTTCACATTTTTAAAATAAAAATATTTTTTTTAAATGAAATAAAAATTTAAAATATTTGAAAAATATTTTTTTTATTTTTTTTTATATTTTATATATTTCAGAAAATGATAATAATATCAAATTTTAGTAATGTAAAAATAAATTATTATTTAAATAAATATTTAAAATTTAAAAGAAAGATTTTTTTCAAAAACCCAAAAAATTCTTCAAAAACTTGTAAAAAATCTTTTTATGATTTATTCAAATCTTGGATTTTCTTGGATCTTCTCAAATCTTGAATTCTCTCAAATCCTTAGTTCAATAAGCCCCACAAAATGTATATGCTTCTCTCCGATAGAGCACAACAAGACCAAGTAAACTCCATTGTGGAACAAGAGCAACAACAAAGTGAATCCAATGAAGTTGAGGGGTTGGAAGGTCAAGAGGAGATGTGTTTCATCAATGCCAATGGTTCTTGGTAAATTAAGGAGGGTAACTTCCAATACCAACAAAAGCCATACTACAACAATCAACAAGGAAGCTATCAACCAAAGCAAAACTTTCCTCCAGGTTTCTCTTACAAACCAAATACTTCTACTCAAGGCCAAGTCGGTTCCTCTAGCTCGTCTCCTAAGGACAATAGCACCGACGCTCTCTTGAAAAAAATTGTTGAGTCTCAAAACTAATAATATAAGAGTTAAGCAACGTTGGAGAAGAAGCAACCCAACATGGAGAAGGATTTTGGTTATGAGATGCGTGATCTTCATAAGTGAGTAGATGGGAGCTATAATGACCTCAACAACAAGTACTTGGCCATCACTTTGAACTTGAAGTCTTTGGAGAATCAATTTGCCTCTATGAGTTCAAACTCCAAGCGTCCTATGGGATCTCTTCCGAGGAAGTTTGAGCAAAACCCAAAAGGAGACAATGCATGCAAGTAATCTAAGGAGTGGTAAAGAGTTGCCTCCAAGAGTTCTCATTAAGGATAATGAGAAACAAGGTGGGGAGGTGGTCATCAATATTGATGATGATGTGGTGATTTTCGATGAGAAGGTCAATGATGAGATCTTGGAGAAGATTGTTTAAGCCAAAGGCAAAGGAAAGGTTGGAGAAGAGAAGAAATTTGTCAACAAGAACGAGGCTACAACTTCATTTAGCCTAAGTTACCATTTCTGGGAATATTCAAGAGACATCTTATGGCGCAATACAATGCGATATTTGAAAAGCAAATGAGTGAGCTCCAAATCACTATGCCCATCATAGATGCTTGTTCCTCAGTATAACAAGATCTTTAAAGATGCAATAGCCTTAAAGGAGAAGGAGTTGGAAGGAATGATGATGCTTACTCATGAGTGTAGTGCAATACTTTCAAAGATTAATGGTTCCAAGGAAGCTTGAAGACCCGGGAAGCATCACTTTGCCATGTTCTTTTGGTACATTGAAATTTGAGAGGTGCTTACGTGATTTGGGTGCAAGTGTGAGTCTAATGCCCCTCTCGATCGTGAAGAATCTCGGGTTCACACAATACAAGAAGTGTAGACTCTCTCTAGTCTTAGCGGATCGCTCGGTGATGCTCCCTATTGGTATCTTGGAAGATCTCCCTCTGATGATTGGAAATTGTGATATACCAACTGATTTTGTGGTGCTCGAGATGGATGAAGAGCTTAAGGATACCTTGGTATTATGAAGACCGTTCTTAGCTACTGCCCGAGCCATTGTGAATGTGCAAGATGGTAAGATTAATCTCCATTTTGTTAAAGGAAATTTTCTTCACTTTGATATCAAGGAGGTGATGAAGAAACACACCATAGATAGTCCAGTCTTCTACATAGAGACCATGGACGCTCTAGCGAATCAGTTCCTTGAAGAGATGGCTCTAGAGGACTCTATACAACATGCTCGAACGGTTGATAGATAGGTCCAAATAATTGAGAATAAGGAGAGCAATGAGTACGTGAGGTTGTTGGATTCTCACAAGGAATTGGAAGGAGAAGACCGATTCATTGAGCTCCCTCAAGCCAAAGACCAAGTAGCTTTTGTTGCCATCAAAAAAGAGTCGGGGGAAGATGACTGAAGCGAGCTCAAAGCACCGAAATTCAACCTCAAGCCTCTTCCCCTTTGTGTAAGGTATGCATTCCTTGGACCCAATAACACTTACCCTGTTATTGTGGGTTGTGAACTTTATGAAAAAGAATTTTCTAGGCTTTTGAATGAATTGAAAAAGTTTAGAAAGGCAATAGGATACTCACTACATGATATCAAAGGGATATCACTTTCTTTGTGCATGCACAGATACATCTAGATGGTGAATCACTGACTTCTATAGAACATCAAAGAAGGTTAAATCCTATCTTGAAGAATTTTGTTAAGAAAGATATTCTCAAACTCTTAGATGCATGTGTGATATACCCTATTTTAGATAGCAAATAGGTTTCTCTGGTGCATGTAGTCCCAAAGAAAGGTGGTATCCCAACCATTAGAAATGAGAAAGATGAATTAATCCCTACTAGGACTATCACGGGCAATAGAATGTGTATTGACTATAGGAAGGTGAACTCCGCATCTAGGAAATATCATTTCCCATTGCCGTTTATTGGTCAAATGTTAGAAAGACTACCGAATCACCCTTTCTATTGCTTTCTTGACGGGTAATCGAGATTCTTCAAAATCCCCATACATCCTAATGATCAAGTAAAGATAACTTTCACATGCCCTAATGGTACCTTTGCTTATCGAAGGATGTCATTCGGGCTATCTAATGCTCCAGCTACCTTTCAAAGGTGCATGATGTCAATCTTTTCCGATCTTATTGAGGATGTAGTGGAGGTTTTTATGGATGATTTCGTGGTGTACTGATCTTCTTTCTCTTCGTGATTGTCAAACCTTTGCAGGGTATTACAAATATGTGAAGACACAAACCTTGTGCTTAATTGGGAAAAGTGCCACTTTGTGATTAAAGAAGGTATAGTGTTGGGACACAAGATTTCAGAGAAGGGAATTGAGGTAGACAAAGAGAAATCGATGTGATAGTCGGTTTAACTCCGCCAAGAAGAGTAAAAGACATTAGAAGCTTTTTTGTTCATGCCGGTTTCTATAGGAGGTTCATCAAGGACTTCTTGAAGATAGCCTGGCCCTTGACCAAGATCATATGAAAAGAAATGGCCTTCGAATTTGATGGAGGGTGTCTTGAAGCCTTTGAGAAGCTGAAGAGTGAGCTCATTAGCGCCCCTATTGTTCAACCCCCGAATTAGGATCTCCCTTTCGATATCATGTGCGACCCAAGAGACTATGTGGTCGGGGCAATTTTGGGCCAAAAAAAGGAGAAAAGGACTCACTTTATCTACTATGCAAGTAGGACCTTATATGATGCTCAAATGAAGTATGCCACCATAGAGAATGATCTTTTGGTTATCATATTTGCTTTAGAGAAGTTCCGAAGTTACTTGGTCGGGTCTAAAGTCATTGTCTACACAGATCATTCTTTAAGACACCTCTTGGCCAAGAAAGATCCAAAGCCGAGACTCTTGAGATGGATTTTATTGCTACAAGAGTTTGACCTTGGGATCAAACACAAGCTCAGAGGTTAGAATGTAGTTGCAGATCATCGATCCCGCTTGAGAATCTTGTGTGAAATCCATATTAATGAGGGACTTCCCGAGGAAATAATTATGGCCATAAGAGCGGTGATGAATGATTGTGAAACCAGAAAAAAGCTAGAGGAAGCAAAAGCTACGGATGAGAAGGGTCCTTGGTATGCAGATTTGGTTAACTAATTAGCTTTTGGAAGAGAGCCATTAAAATTGGCTAGATATGAGAAGAAAAAGTTCTTCAAGGATGTGAAGCAATATTTTTTGGATGAGCCTTACTTATACACTCTTTGCGAAGATCAAATTTACCGGAGAGTGATTGCAGAAGAGGAAGTCAATGGGATACTTATGCATTGCCATGGTTCATCTTACGGAAGTCATTTTGCCACATTCAATACGGTTGCAAAGGTGCTACAGGCGGGATTTTGGTGGACTCACATGTTTAAAGATGCACAGCACTTCGTTGCTAGATGTGATACTTGCCAAAGGAAGGGAAACATCACAACGAGGAATGAGATGCCTCAAAACCCGATCCTTGAGGTTGAAGTGTTTGATGTGTCGGTATTGACCTTATGGGACCGTTCCCATCTTCATTCGGCAACCAATACATCCTTGTCACTGTAGATTATGTCTCCAAGTGGGTAGAAGCCAAAGCAAGTCCTACAAATGATGTCAAGGTTGTCCTCAAAATGTTCAAGAGCATAATATTTCCAAGGTTTGGTGTCCCAAGTGTTGTTATTCGTGATGGAGAATCTCACTTCCTCAACAAGGTCTTTGAGAGCCTCCTCAAAAAAATGATATGAATCCCAATGTGGCAACCCCTTATCATCCTTAAATAGTGGGCAAGTGTAGATCTCCAATAGAGAGATCAAGGCAATTATTAGAGAAAGCGGTTGGGACTACAAGGAAGGATTGGTCTGCTAATCTTGATGATTCCCTTTGGGCATATAGGACCGCTTACAAGACTCAAATGAGGATTATGCCATTCAACCTTGTCTATGGGAAACCTTTCCACGTACCGATCGAACTAGAGTACAAGGCATTATGGGTAGTTAAGTTGTTGAATTTTGACATCAAGAGTGCCAAGAGAAGCGACTTCTACAACTCAATGAGCTTGATGAGATTAGAATTGATGCGTTTGGAAATTCGAGAATCTACAAAGAGAAAACCAAGACTTTCTACGACAAGAAGATCTTGAAGACAGAATTCAAGGTGGGAGATCAAGTATTGCTCTATAACTCTCGGTTGAAGCCTTTTCCCAAAAACCTCAAGTCAAGGTGGTCTGGTCCATTCAAGATTAAGGAATCTAGACCATACGGTGTAATCGTTCTTAGGAACAAGGATGGAAGTGACTTTACGGTTAATGGACAAAGAGTGAAGTTCTACATGGCTATCACACCAGATGAGGAAGGAATCTCGGTTTCACTTTTCGATCCCATGCCCGCCTAACCCCATAAGAAGGGAGCCAAGCTGGAGACTTAAAAAAACTCACTTGGGAGGAAATCCCATGTTTATCCTTGTACATACTTTCTTTTTGCTATTTCTGCTTTCTCTTGCTGTGTTTACCGTTTTTCTAGGTACTAGACTCGAAACCACAAAGTGGGAGCTATAACAAGAAGAATTGAATTCGTAGCGTCTCTCCCTAATGGTGGAAGTAAAGCCCACTAAATTCTCCAGGTCTTAGCGGCCATACCTAGATGACGTTCCCAAGGCCGCTAGGTAACAAAAAGAAAAACCAAAATTAAATCTAGGGGCTCCGCGGGCAAAAATAGCAGGAACGCTTTGGCCGCTAGAAAGTGGAAGTCCCAGCGGTCCTATAGTGGTCTAATAACAAACCGTTAGGGAATTGAGGGCATAGCTGCGTAGCCAGTGGTCGCACATCAGGCCGCTAAGCCCCTGCGAGGTAATTAATTTTAAATTTTTACGGGTCCCAGTAAATCCTCTATCTCTCCCCCTCGTGCCATCCATCTCTCTCTCTCTCTCTCTCTATCTCTCTCTTTCTCTCTCTCTCTCTCTCTATCTATCTCTCTCTCTCTCTCTCTCTCTCTCTCTCTCTCTCTCTCTCTCTCTCTCTCTCTCTCTCTCTCTCTCTCTCTCTCTCTCTCTCTCTCTCTCTCTCTCTCTCTCTCTCTCTCTCTATTCCATTCTATCTCAAAAAATAATCTCATGCTCTCATTTCTCAATCTCATTCATAAAAGAGCTTCGACCGCAAGAGCTTTCAGCATGTTCTCTAGTTCTAACCACCTAAAACCCTAAGACCTAGTTTAGTCGCAGCTCGATAACAAAAACGAAAGAGGCCTAAATTGCTCTAAGTGCTAAGTTGCTAGAATTTTCTTGTGTATCTTCGCGTATCATCTCGGCTCTTCTTATATATGTCTCAAGGTCGGTCAGATTTTCCCTTTCTTCCCTCAATTCCAAGTTATCTCTTTACAGAAATTGTCTTTATCTTCTTGATCTTCATGTTTATCTTGGAAAATTGGCATTTATCATCTTTTCCTTTTATATTTTTTCGATACCAAATAGACCGTCATTGTTCTTGGGCCTATTATCATGTTTTAAATCATAAGTGCCCTTTATCATGTTTTAGGCTGCCTGAGCCGTTTCACGATTTCACGCGTTTTTACGATTATTACTCAGATAATTTGTCGGTTTGTTAGAAGTTTATTTCTGTATTATTGGATGTTTCAATCCGTATGTTATTGTGCAGAATGATGCTACGCTAATAATTTTTGCCTCGTTTATCATTTGAAAGTTTATGGTAAAATATGCCGTGTTAGTTTTTATCATAAAACTTTGATCAAGACAAGAAGAAAGGTGTTCTCTGGATCAAAATTTGAAGGAGAAAAGTATGAATGAATCATGAGGGAGAGATGATAGAGATAGGGAGTTAGAGTGGCCTTGATGTCGAGACGAACCAAAGACTAGGTCATCTCGCTATGACGGCGAGATGGAGCACAGACAAGGTTATTTCGCCTTGATGGCGAGATTATCCACGGACAAGATTGTCTCGCTATGATGGTGAGATGGACCACGGACATGGTCATCTTGCCATGATGACGAAATGGACCACATGCAAGATCGTCTCCCCATGATGATAAGATGGACCACCACTACAAGAAAACAGCACAATACTGAGGGAAATTCCGACAGAAATTATATTCCTCGGAATATTCCGATGCTATTCCGAGGAAATTCCGAGGAAACGCAATTTATGTGTTTCCTCGGAATTTCCTCGGAATATACCTAGGAAATTCCGAGGAATACAATTTCCGTAGGAATTTTCCAATGAAATTCCGAGGGGCAAATATCCCTCGAAATAAACCGAGGAAAATCCGATGAGAAATTATAGCCGTTAGGTAGCCGTTGTGGTATTTCAAAAATTCCGAGGAAATTCCGACGGCAATGGCTAGTGCCTCGAAATTTCCTTGGTATTTCGTGGGAATTGTCGGCAGATTTCATCTATAAATACAAGCACCCCTCATCCTCTTCATTCACTCCATATCTTCATCCTCTCTCATTCTATTTTGCACACACGAATCTGATTGAAAAAAAACATGTCTTCTTATAATTATCATCGCTCGTGGATCGATCGACCTCATATGGATCCGAACACGAGATTGCTTACGCCAGAATTCGAAAGTGGTCTAAAGGAATTCATGGGGAAAGCTCTCAACCAACCGGAAGCTGAAACGGGTATGTTAAGATGTCCTTGCTCTACTTGTAAAAATAGGAAGGTTATTAAACAATTAGATGTTTGGACTCATCTATATATTCGAGGGTTTACACGGAGTTACAAAGTTTGGTATCATCATGGGGAAACTAGTTATGAATATGGTAGTACTAGCGAACCTCAGCCTGCGGTTAGGTTAGAAGAACCAATTAGAACGGGCGTAGATTATGGTGTAGGTACTGAGCAAATGGTAAATGATCATTTTAGAGGGGAAGATTTACCCAATGCAGAAGCTAGGAGATTTTATGATATGTTGGATGCTGGAAAGCAACCTTTGTACAAAGGTTGCAGAGATGGTCATTCAGCTTTATCATCTGCAACAAGACTTATGAGCATTAAATCTGATTATAATTTGGCTGAAGACTGTGTGGATGCGATTGCTGATTTTGTAAAAGGTGTTCTACCTGAGGATAATGTTGCCCCTGGTTCATACTACGAGGTTCAGAAACTGGTAGCTGGTCTTGGTTTATCGTATCAGGTAATAGATGTATGCAGGGATAACTACATGATTTATTGGAGGGCGGATGAGCAGCTGGATACATGCAAGTTTTGTGGGAAGGCTCGTTATAAAGATACGAGTGGAAGAGTTCTAGTGCCATATAAAAGGATGTGGTATTTGCCTTTGACGGAAAGGTTGCAGAGGTTGTATCAGTTTGAACGCACAGCGCAACCAATGAGATGGCATGCAGAGCATTCAACGGATGGTGAGATTAGACATCCTTCAGATGCAAAAGCTTGGAAGCATTTCCAGTCGACCTATCCAGAATTTGCGTATGAGAGAAGAAATGTCTACCTTGGATTATGTACGGATGGTTTCAGCCCATTTGGGAAGCATGGGAGACAGTATTCTCTATGGCCAGTCATTCTCACACCATACAACTTACCGCCAAACTTGTGCTTGCGTCGAGAGTTTTTGTTTCTCTCCATTCTCGTTCCCGGGCCAGAGCATCCTAGGAGATCACTTGATGTGTTTCTACAGCCACTAATATATAAGTTGCAACAGCTATGGAGTCAAGGTGCTGAAACGTACGATGTTTCGTGTAAAGAAAACTTCCAAATGCGGGCAGTACTTATGTGGACAATAAGTGATTTTCCAGCATGGAAGGCTATCATGTCCATATTGTCAAGATAACACTGATGCTTTTCAACTAAAACATGGAAGGAAAACGTGTTGGTTTGACTGTCACAGGAGATTCCTACCACCAGATCATCCATATCGCAGGAGTAGGAATTTGTTTACGAAGAACAAGAGGGTGTTTGACAGTCCACCTCCGGAAATCAGTGGGAGAGAAATGTTGACACAACTAAGAGATTTTGGTGCAGAAAGGACCCCAGACATGGGTGGACATGTGCATTATCCGGTTGATGCTGTTGGAGATCTACATAACTGGCACAAAAAGAGTATTTTCTGGGATCTGCCATATTGGAAGGATCATCTGTTGAGGCATAATTTAGATGTCATGCATATTGAGAAGAACTTTTTCGACAACCTGATGAACACGATCCTTAACGTTCAAGGTAAAACGAAGGATAATTTGAAGTCAAGACTGGATTTAGTCGATATATGTGCTCGTGAAGAACTTCATGTTGATGAGAATGGCAGGGCTCCTTTTCCCATATACCGACTTGATGCAGCGGCCAAAGATGCGTTCTTTGATTGGATTTCAAAGGATGTGGAATTTCCAGACGGTTACGCATCTAATTTGCGTAACTGTGTCGACAAAAACGAAGGAAAGTTTACCGGCTTGAAGAGTCACGATTGCCATGTAATGATGCAGCGCCTCCTTCCTTTTGCCTTCAAGGAACTATTACCAAAGAATGTTTATGAAGCAGTTGCAGGGATAAGTGCTTTCTTCCGCGATTTATGCACGAGATCAATGACTCATGAATGTATTGAAAACTTGAAGACTAACATAGCCGTGATCAAGTGCAACCTTGAGAAGATATTTCCTCCTTCCTTTTTTGATGTTATGGAGCATCTTGTTATTCACTTGCCAAGAGAACTGGAACTAGGTGGTCCTGTGCAGTATAGATGGATGTATCTGTATGAGCGGTATATGTTTCATCTGAAGAAGATGGTGAAAAATTTAAGTAGGGTGGAAGGTTCTATAGTGACACAGTTTATCAGAGCAGAAACTTCAAACTTTGCGGAGCACTACTTTCCAGGAGAAGTTTAGACGAAAACCAGAAAACCCGCTCGGCATGACGATAGAGGCGAAAGGGCAACATATTATGTTACGGTTCCAGACATCTTCACAGATGTTGGACGACTCAGCGGAAAAGCAAAGAACCGTCGACTTACTGAGGAGGAGCACAGTCAATTGCAAACATATTTGCTCACCAACTGCGAAGATGTTCTTCAATATGAGAGGTAAAAAATTTAGCTCAAAAATATTTATTTTAACAAGTTCAAATTTTAATATTGTCATCATATGTACAGGATTTTCATGGCGGAAAAGCGGTTTGAAAATAGATACGCCACTGAACAGGAACTAGAAGCACTGAAGCAGAGAGAATTTGCTCGATGGATGCTTGCTTATGTGAGTGCTTTAAACAAATTTTTATACTATTTACCACATTTTTATACTAATATGAGAGATAAAACATATGTTTTATTCATAGGTGTCTGATGGTATGGCCAGAGGTGAAACATTTGACGATTGGCTACGCGAGATGGTGTGGGGCCCAAAGTATGTGGTGAAGTCATATCCGAGATTTGCTTCTCAGGGATATGCATTCACAACTTCTAAGAGGAGACGTTCGAGTACGACTTATGATGCTGGTGTTTGCTCTGCATCTGGAGATGATGTATACTACGGAAACATAAGCGAGATTTTGGAAATCATGTATCCGGGCATGGTTGGATTGCGGTGCACTGTTTTCTATTGTGATTGGTATGACAACACTCCGGATCGAGGTGTTAGAACAGATGCATTTGGTGTTACATCAGTACATTCGAGGCGAAAGCTACCATATTACGATCCTTTCATTCTTTCTTCTCAGGCCGATCAGGTAATTAAAAATATATATGTCAATTATTTTCAATATTTGCTTCATCATCATTAATTAAAAAATTTAAAATGTTACAGGTTTGTTATATCAAGTACCCCCGGGTTACAAATAGAGATGATCCATGGGTCACTGTTACATCAGTCAACCCGAGAAGCCGAGTTCAGGGAAGTTCTGAGCTGGAAGACCCACTCCAACCAAACACATCCGGCAACTTAAGTGCATCAGGAGATGTAGCTGCAGTTGATCTTGTTATCGATTTTACCGATTTTGGAGACGAAGCCGTCGTTCACGTCGAGGATGAACCAGAGATTGCAGAGTTTCACCAAGATCCAGATTCAGATTCATCTGGTGGTGATGATGATGACTCGGGTTCAGAGTAGTATAATTTTTTTTTTTTTTTTGAAAATTCCTAGGAAATTCCGAGGACCTGCAGGGTGTTCCTCGGAATTTCCTAGGAAATTTTGCCTTGTAAAAATCGAATTTAGGGGTTTGATCGTAGGGTTTAATTCCCTCGGAATTCTCTAGGAATTTTCCTAGGAAATTCCGACGAGCTGATGGTTTTCGTCGGAATTTCCTAGGAATATTCCTAGGAAATTCCGAGGGAATGATGATTTAGAATCGAAAACACCAATTTACGATTTCCACAAGACTTTCATAAGCCTTATTAAGTGTCTTGGATTGATTATGGGACAAGACATTGGTGTTGTACCAATTAATAGACAATTTTCCAATTGTATCAACGAGATCCCCAAACAACAAGATAAACATTTATACACTTTAATGAACAGAAACGACAATACTTGCACTCATTTCAATAATTTTGTAATTTCAACGTTTATTTGCCATCTATTGTCAATGTTACCGTAGGAAAAACTGTTAAATTGTTGAAGAAATGGTCTAAAGTTTTAAATTTTGGATTTTGAAACCCTAAACTATGGTTCCTCGGAATTTCCTAGGAATTTCCTAGGAATTTCCTAGGAATATTCCTAGGAAATTCCGAGGAACAGTCT
Organism: Moricandia moricandioides; assembly: GCA_905132885.1. NCBI lineage: Eukaryota > Viridiplantae > Streptophyta > Magnoliopsida > Brassicales > Brassicaceae > Moricandia > Moricandia moricandioides. Next base: position 147,579 of record CAJHQQ010000561.1, read on the forward strand.
CACCAATAGGAACACATGCAGAGAATATTCTCTGATTCTCGAGAATTCCGACGGAATTCTATATTCCGTCGGAAATGTTTAGTACCCGGGAAACCAAACCGCCAAAATTTTCGCGAAAAGTCAAATATTGAGGATTCCGACGGAATTCCGACGGATTCATTTTCCGTAGGAAATCTCGGGTTTTAAACCCGAGACTGTTCTTCTTCTTCCCCATTCTCTCTTTCTCTCTTCCTCTCTTGCGATTTTCCGGCGATTTCTCTCCCCCCTTGCGATTTTCCGGCGAATCCCCTCCAAATCCACCTCTAAATCCGTTCCTATAGTCCCCATGTAAGTTCTAGATCCTATTTTCTTAGGTTTTTATGGAATTTAGATTGTTAGGATTGAGATTAGATTGTTAGATTTAGATTGTTAGGTTTATTAGATTGTTAGGATTGTTAGATTGTTAGGTTTTAGGGTATTTGATTTAGATTAGGGTTTTAGGGAATTTGATTTTGATTAGGTTTTAGTGAATTTGATTTTGATTAGGGTTTTAGGGAATTTGATTTTGTTTTTAAAATTCAATTTTGCATTTACCAAAATGTTTTTGATATTAAAATATATATTTGGATTTTTATAATTATTAAAATAATTTTTATAATTTATAAGTAAGTTTAAAAGTAATTTAATAATTATTTTAGCTATTTTTATAATTTATAAATATTTTTATAAGTTATAATTTATAAGTAAGGTTAAAAGTAATTTACTAATTATTTTAACCATTTTCATAATTTATAAATATTTTAATAATTTATAAGTAAGTTTAAAAGTAATTTAATAATTATTTTAGCCATTTTTATAATTTATAAATATTTTTATAATTTATAATTTATAAGTAAGTTTAAAAGTAATTTACTAATTATTTTAACCACTTTTATAATTTATAAATATTTTTTTAATTATGAAACTCTTTTTGTGTTTTTATAACAATTTTAAATCTTTATTTTCATTTATATTTTTAAAAACTAATTTTAAATCTTTATTTTAAAAAAATTATAGGGATTCTGGTGAGCAGAGTACGAGGGCTCGACATCGTCGTTCCGCACCGCGAGGCCGTGCTCCTTCGACGACCCCTTCTCGGGTTTCGTCTACTCGGGGTTCTTCTTCATCATCGCAGAACATCCATCAGGCGGTTCATCAGGCGGTTCCTCCGATTGCTGATGAGGCTCCTCCTGTCGTTCACGACTTTCTAGACATTCCCGAGCCTCCTGTCGCTCCAGGAGTGATGTCTGTTGCAGAGCTGGTGCAACAGCCAGGTCGTGAGCATCTCCCCTATCTCACTCAGTATCCTAGGGGACACAGACAGACTTGGTAAGTGAAAGTTTTTTTTTTCTTTCTTTTAAAAATTTGATTCATTATTAATAATTTGTTTCTAATATTAGGTTCGACCGATCCCATAACGGGATCAGCGCTTGGATCAACAGGATGATGTACTCCGACCTCAGGAGGGGATACAAAACCTTCTCGGTGATGCCTGACAACGAGAAGGAGTTGTGGTTTCGTCAGTTTGCTGTAAGAATTCTAACTTTTTTAAATTTCTTTTTTTTCTTTAATATTATATTTTTACTAATCATGTTTTTTTCAGCAAGAGTTCACCTGGCATCCCGATAACACCTCGTTCATCCGTAACGCCTTCGTCCATAAGTGTATGGGGAACTATGGACGACAAATATATGAATGGAAGCAGAAGTGGCTCAAGAATAAGGTATTATCTTTTTTACTTTATTAATATATTTTTCATTCTATTTAACTTTTTTCTATTTTTTTTTCATTAAAAGGTCCCAAAGTCGATCAACCCGACGGTCTGGGAGGAGTTGTGTATCCATTGGAACAAGACCGAGACGAAGGAGATCTCTAACACCAACTCCACCAACCGCAAGAGCGATCGTGGCGGGAAGTGCATCTTTGTGCACAATTTGGGTGCTCAGTCTATTCCCACTCTCGCAGACAAATTGGTAAGTTGAAACTCCTTTTCTTCTAAATTTTAAATATTTTTATTTTTCCTGTATTCTAATGTTTTTTTTTACTTATGTGTTTTCCTAGGCGGAAGAAAATGATGGCGAGACCGTGGGTGATTTTGATTTGTACAAGAGGATCCACACCAACAAGACGACGGGCCAGATTGATGACGGTCTTGCGAAGGAAGTGGTCTCCCTGGTGGACAGTATGAAGGAAGACCAAGAGGCCCGTCTCTCCCAGATCCAGGCCGACCTCGACTCCACATCCACTGCATCGACTGCCCTCTCCAAAGTTCAAATTGACGAGCTTCTTGTATCGGTAAGATATTTTCTAAATATTCAATTCATTTATATATTTTATAATCTTTTTTCTATGATTATAATTTTAAATTTTCTTTTTCAGGCGATTCCAAAGAAGAAGGGACGTTTGGTCGGTTTGGGTCGTCGATCCAAGCCGATTCCTTCTACATCCCATGTGCCAGTTGATCCTATGTTGATGGATCAACTGAAGGATAAGGATGACCGCATCGCTATGTTGGAGGCGAAGATGGCGGCTCAAGAGGCTGCTAGTAAGGCAGAAAAGAGGCGGACTGAGAGGATGATGGAGGCGTTCATGAGGAAATTCCTAGATCATAACTTCAACGACAAGGATGACGAGGACGACGAGTAGTTCTTTTTATTTCTTCTTTATGTTTTCAATTTCTGTTTTTGATTTTCTGTTTCGAATATTACTTTTTAACATTATCTATATTACGTTTTTTATTTAAATTTCAATTTTCAATTTTAAATTTAAAAAATTTTAATTTTATTTTTGAATTTTAATTTAAAAAAAATAAATTTATATTATTTTAAAAATAATTAAATATTACGAATATTCCTAGGAATATCATTCCTAGGAATATTCTGAGGGATACTGTTCCTCGGAATTTCCTAGGTATATTCCTAGGAACCAGATCCGTCGGAATATTCCGAGGAAAGACTTTCCTCGGAATTTCCGAGGGTTAGTAGTCCTCGAAATATCCCGACGGATTTCTTCCTGGGAAAATTCCGAGGAACATTATGTCCATCGGAATATACCGACGAAATGATTCCTCGGAAATTTTCGTGGGAATTCCGACCCATTTTTCCATCGACAATATTCCTCGGAATGTCGTCGGAATTGTGTCCGTCAGAATTTCCTCGGAATATTCCGAGGAAATTCCGACGAAAACTGTGATTCCGAGGAAATTTTTCCGAGGGACTTTTGGTTCGGAATGTCGTCGGAATCAAGCGATTCCGATGACATTCCGAGGAAAATGTCCGTAGGAATCGAGGTGTTTTCTTGTAGTGCACGGACATGGTCATCTTGCCATGATAGCAAGACAGACCACGGACATGTCATCTCGCCATGATGACGAGACGGACCAGAGACCAATTTTGACCCCAATAGTTAGCCCCACAGGTCGTTAGAACTTTTACGATGTTTTTGCGAGGTTTTAGGTATGTTAGGCATGTTAGGCCGAATTAATAACTGAAAGTTCGAGAGTGAAATGATTTTCACTGAATGCTATAGTGGTTTTCCCTCATTTTGCCTCTTCTATGAGTATGGAGAAGTTTTTTTACTCTTACTTGCTCATACTCATTTCTCCAAGGAGCTTAGCGTAAGGTAGAAAATCTTTCTCTCTCTCTGTTCTTCCTTTGTTAATAAGTATCCAAGCAAGAGAATGGCTGGGAGTGCCTTGCCCTTAACTTTCGATCCCTAGAGTCTATTTGACGGAGATCGGCAAATTGTTCCAAAGATTGAATTTGTACTGCATTCTGTTGACCTAAGGAAGCTGCCAAGTTTGGGTTTGCAACACGCGGCTTAGAACATCCTCCTTTTCAACCGTGGTGTCAGGGGAGGCGTCATGCTATAGGATTCATTGATGACCAGAGTAAAATCACTTATCCTTTCTTCGACTCCATCTGCAGTTTCTGATGACTCCCGGAGGAGGTGGAGTTTCGCATACCATGTTACCAAGTCATGGGGAGAGCACTGATGCTCCTCGTCGTGGTTACTTTACGTGTTACGAGGCACATCTTTTGCGTTGTGGCTCCCTATCCTAGAGATCATAGTTCAGACCTTGAATCACTTCTGGCTGTCGATAAGTCAGATCTCTCCTTGAGGCCTGCAGCATCTCGTAGGAATATTGGTCTTGAGCTTCGAGCAAAGGATGGTTCTCGATGCTGATTATCTTGAAGCTCTTTTTTTCCCGACCAATACAGCATTGCCATCCAAATATTGTTTCAAGCAGAGGAAGGATATGCAGATAATTAAAGGGTTTGCTTCCAACATACACCATTGGCAGGACTACTTCTTTTTCGTCCGTATATACAGAGCCTATGTTGCGGAAGAGTCCCCTATATTTAGGCGCAAGTGGAATCGAAAGGGCATCATAGTGGGATACTCCGACATCTTTTTGTTTTGGCGATATCTAAACTTGTGTTTGTTTCCTTTGTTCTGTAGTTTACAATCATATCCCTCCATATCCCTTGGACTTGCCCATCGTTAGATATATTCTTCGTGGTGCTATGATCTTTTGGGTCTTTTTCTCTCCAAAACGAGTCCTTGCAGCGGTCGTGTATCATCAATCTAGAGCTCAGCCTTGCCAGTTAGTCAAAGTAGACTTAGAGAAGACAATGGAAGAGTATGTCACATACGAAGTTCCCCCAGAGAGGGATACAGAGAAGTCTCCTAAGAACAAACATGTTGTTATTGAAGAGGATGATGTTGCTGCTGCAGGAGCAAAGCTGCCTCAGACGATTGGTTTCATAGCTTTTTCTGAATCAGGCCAGCGGAAGTGGTACCTTTCAGACCCCATTGATGGCGTTTGACACTAGAGGACCTGAACTTGATGCTTTGTTTACCTTAATCGGGGTAACCCTCCGATCAGCCCCTGGCTGATAGCGAGCCGGCTGGATCGGGGAAGTATGCGGAAGCTTCACGACTATCCATGGGGGTTAGTTTTGTGCATGATTAATTTTCTTTCCAAGTTCCTTCTAACTCCTTAGTCTTTTTTTATCGTAAGCCCTCTACATGATGAACGATGCTCTTAAGGCGACTTTTTGGAGGCACAGACTTCTCACTTTAGGGAAGAGAAGGCCGAGAACGAGGTTTCTCGCTTAAAAAGCAAGGTTGAAACGCGCTCCCTTTGTGAAACTGATCAGGCATCGGAGCACCCTCTGAGGTCTGTGATATAGCCTATTTATCACCAGTTTTAGACCATTTTATAGGCTCTATTTAGTCTACTATTTGTGTATGTGCTATGTTTTAAGGTATTTACAGGTCCAATTATGTTTTGGAGATATATGGAGATACTTGGAGCTTTTGGAGAATTTAGAGGAGAAGAATCCATAGCTTATGATGAAGAGAGTCGAAGTACAAGATTGTCACCAATCGACGACACCACATTGGCATCGACCGATGATGCAAGACCAACATCGATTGATGTTGTACACTTGTCATCGATCGATCTTGTACACTTGCCATCGATCGATTTCTAATTTGTAGACAGCAGGTTTTAAGCCCAAGTTAGAGACAAGACACAAGATTACAAGAATGCCCCTAGACAAATTTTGACCTAGTTCTTAAGGTTTAATATTTATATTTAATGTATGACACCAAGAGAGGTGCGCATGCGCGTGTGTGTGCAAGCACAAGTGTTCTTAGAGTTTTAAGTATTCTATTAGGATTTATATAGGGGAGAAGATTCATAACTCCTTAAGGACATTTGTATTGGAACCCCAGTATTTTATCTATGCATTATATTCACATTAATATTCATTCTTTTATTATGTCAGAGTAGTTATCAACTAGATTTAGGGTTGAATGATAGCAAACATGGATTAGCCCAAAAGTAATATTGCTAGTTTAAGTGAATATCAATCAATTGAGTTGTGCTTAATGCTTGCATTCTAGAGTAGCTAACTAGAATCTCGAAAGTAGGACATGGACGACTACGAGAGTAGGTTCTGTGCCAAAATAGACTCTATTGAGCTAGGTTGCTAGGTACATGCGAGAGCTGGTCTAATTAGCTTGGTGAACATATCAAATCTCATTCACAATTTCTTCTGATTTCACCGTCGATCGACATCAGGCCTTAGCCGTCGATCGATGGTCTTTCCTTTTTCTCGCATATGTGAGTTAGAGTTAAAAGGGTCAGAATAGTTAATATTTGAGTTCTAGAATATTTACATATCCATGCTTTTTATTCCCTATAATTCATAGAACTTGAAACCATAGATCTAACACATTTACATTTGCATCTAGTTAGTTTAATAGCATATTTCCATATTTAGTTTAATAGCATATTTCCATTTTTAGTTGAATAGCATATTTCTATATTACATCTATACCTTCTGATAAGGAATACTTCATTAACCTGATTACTCGTTACCAATATATATAATTACCTAGAGAAGTCTTTAGAAATAAGAAATCTATTGTGTGCCACTGCTCTTTGTGGATTCGATCCCTAAGTACTACACCTGATCTCTTTTGGCAAGAGTATTATTTTGTGTGTTTGGATTAAGGGTTAATTTGACAGTTGATTGTTTATGATATTTATACCCTGCTAGAACATTAAAACACAAAGTGTCAAATTTGGCGTCGTTGCCAGGGAGCATTGATCTCCATTAGATTTAATTTCTAGGATTTAGAATAGGTTTGTTTTACTTCCAAATTACTGATTATTCTTTCCCTTGATTTGCAGGTGTCTGCAAAAGAGTACCAGGAGCAATAAAGGACAAGAATTACTATTCTCAGACCCACATGAACTTGAACGTATGGTCCGCAAAGAGAGATGACAAGCATCGAGCGACAGCATCTACTCAGCGTTGACCGACACCTCTTTACTGATAGCATCGACCAATATCCGAACTCGAGCATTGACCGACATCGACCACTTAACATCAATTGACAGCATCTCACCCGTATCGATCGACGACAGCAGATGAGTTCAGATGGTTGTGCCTATAGTAGTGGTTCAGAATGAGAATGGAGACTTACGTGATCTCAATGGTCACCTGCGTAAGCAGCAGGTCAGAAGATAAATGATCAATGGGCTGTAATCCCTGATATAGAAGCAGAAGCAGACGCCGCAATAGCTCAACCTGAAGCTAACGCCCAAGCTGCTAGAGGGATGGAGATCTCATGGCCAATCAGAATTACATGGATTAAATTCATGTTTGGCAAAGTACTAAAGGGACAGCAGAAGATCGCTGCACACTTAAACGAGAAGATAGATTTCATGTACCTCCACAACAACACAAAGTTCAAAGACATCGACACACATGTGAAGGAGCTAGAGAATCAAGTGGTTTTGGCAAGTGAAACACTTAAGAGATACGGGATTATGGTTAAAGAGAAGGAAGAGTTTGGACATGAATGTCACGTCAATGATGTGACTGATGACGATTTTTTTGGTTGAAGTCAAGAGAGAGGCTACATGAGGGAGAACTTCGTGTAAGGGATTCGTGTTTGTCCGACGGTTTGCACAAGCATCGATCGACACATGCTACTGAGAATCGATCGACACCCTATGGAGTTAGCAGAATCAGGTAAATCTTCCAACATCGTTCAACGGAGATATCGTGGCATCGTTCGATGGTACCCAGTAACAAAACAAGCTCATCTACCAAAGGTCGCGGATATGACAACCCTAAAGCAGAAGATGGATACATCGGAGCATATGATGGTTGATAAGGCCGCCAAGGGTCATCCCAGGTCAGAACAGAGGATCATTCTGAAGAACAAAAGTGATCCTGGAAAATCTGTGGTGCCATGTCTGATCAAAAGCCACGAGTTCCAAAATGGCCTCTGCGACACTGGATCTTCAGTAAGCATAATATCCAGAGCTATGGTAGAGAAGCTGAACCTGAGAGTGGAGCCTTCCAGTGATTCTTTCAATTTTTTGGATTGTTCGCGAGTAGATTCAGGGGGTATTTGTAGAGATGTCCCACTGCAGATTCATAATGTTTTAGTCCCGGTAGACTTCCAAGTGATGGATATCCAGATCAATTGGAACTCTTCTTTGTTACTTGGAAGAGCTTTCATGGCCACTGTAGGAGCCATCTGCTATATGAAGTTAAACAGGTTGTATATATCTCTAATTGATCAAAATACTTTTTATGAGCTTGTTAAGAATAAGAACAAAGCTACTCTGATTGAATTGTGTAATGATGCAGAGCTTGTGGCCACATGCTTCTGGGATTACGAGTTCAACAAGGAGTCAGATGATGGAGCATCGATCGATACCCAACCCTTACCATCGTTCGACGGTCCTGCAAATCAACAGTCGATCGACACCCACCCAGCAGAATTGATCGACACCAATACTCCAGAACTGATCAACACCTGCCATGCAGATTTTGGCTACTACCCAGCCTACCACAAGTACGACGAAGACTGCAGAGAAGAAGAGATAATCGAATAGGAAGGGATTGCTAGAGAAGAGGATGATATTTTTCATGTTTTCCATCAACTCTGGAAATCGACATCGATCGACAGTCACCATACACCATCGATCGATACTGGTCATAATTCAGATTCTGAACAAGTTTCAGTAGAAGAACGTGAAAGAGAATATGGTTATCCACTACCAGATGAGTTTGGTATTATGAGAGATCCAGATGGTCACCCAGAGCTATGGATGGCAGAATTCTACAGGTCAGGAAGGAAGATGTGGCAGATATACTTGTAATGGCCAATGGAGCTGGGAACCTTTTTGGCCAACAGCTAGATTATCTAGCGTCGATCGACGGTCACCATACACCATCGATCGACGCCAATCAGGCACACCAAGGATACGGTGAAGCTTACGAAGAATATGATTCAAATTACAATGAGGAAGAGCTGATTGAGTCTCGTGGCCTGGAACTGGAAGAAGCCGGCTGGGTAATGAATATGAAAGTGGATAATTGAACATCGATCGACGGCATCTCATGGCCATCGAACGACATCAAACGAAAATAAGAACAAGAACTTAGAGCTGAAGATACATATATTGGTAGTCTCAGCCCCAGTTGAGTTTGGAATTTTCAGAGATACAGAAGGATGTGGGCGAGATCTTTATGAGAGAATTCTAAATCTATCTAAGGATGACTTAGCAGATGCCCCTGTTATGGCTGATGGATCAGGAAATTTATTCAGACAACAGCAACATCCATCGATCGACGCACATGTACCAGCATCGATCGACAGTTAGGAGCAAAAACATGAGCTAGCCCACAATAATCCAGACACCAAGTATCATACATCGATCGATGACAGAAACATGCATCGATCGATGTCACCATTCCAGGAATACATAAGTTCGCTAAACTCTTTGGTGGACAACATCCAGAATCGACCGATTGGATATAGCCCCTATTTCTCGATGGTCATATAGAACATGGAACGAGAGATTATGATGCTGATGGCAAAAGAATTTTCTATTGGAAGAAGAAAGATGAGTATGGCATCTATAGAGATGAGAACAGTTATGCACGAGATGTAGACGGGAGAATCGTGAATGTGCAAGAAGAAGATATCAGAGCAGTTCTAGAGAGAGCTACTATGTTTGAGCTGAGCTACATATGTTTACCAGAACATGCATCAAACATTGCTATGTCTACACAGAAATAAAAGACATACAACAAAGCAGAAGTTGTGAATGAGATCTACAAATCTCAAGAGATTTCATTGGATGATTTCAACAAGAGGCTTTATGATGTCTACTATCCTATAGACAAGTGCCTCAACGGTTTCACTACACACATTGATCAGATGAAGCAAAATTTGGATAATGTTCAGAGACAGCATGTGATTGGAGCAGACCGAGTGATATCGATCGATGGCAGCATCATGCCATCGATCGATACCAAGTTCGACAGACAGAAGTACACAGCAGAAACATTAATAGAAGATAGGTTTGATGAGATCAGTTTTTCTCAGAGCCTGATGAAGGAAGATATTTCTCAACAATTGGAGAATATATCAGAAACTACAGGTGCCATACTTAGAATGCTACAGCACAATATTGAGAATCTTCAAAGGATAATGCATTCTGTGGAGGTTGCTAAGGAGATCATAAAGAATGAGAAAGCCAGAGGAGACTGGGCAATTAGACATTATATGATTCTTCGCTTTTTAAAGCTCTTTCATAGGATTTGTTTGCTTGAGGAAAAGCAAAAGGTTAAGTCTAGGGGAGTTGATATAGCCTACTTATTATTAGTTTTAGACCATGTTATAGGCTCTATTTAGGGTTTATTATGTGTGTATGTGCTATGTTTTAAGGTCTTTACAGGTCTCGGTACATTTTGGAGATATATGGAGATATTTGGAGCTTTTGGAGCATTTAGAGGAGAAGAATCCCTAGCTGATGATTAAGAGAGTCGAAGTACAAGATTGTCATCGATCGACGACACCACATTGATGTCGACAGATGATGTAAGACCGAGATCGATCGATGCTGCACACTTTCCATCGATCGATAACCAATTTGCAGACAACATGTGTTAAGCCCCAAGTTGGAGACAAGACACAAGATTACATGATTACCCCTAGACAAATTTTGACCTAATTCTTAGGGTTTTATATTTATACTTTATGAATGGCACCAAGAGAGGTGTGCATGCGCGTGTGTGTACAAGCACAAGTGTTTTTTGAGTTTTAAGTATTCTATTAGGATTTATTTAGGGGAGAAGATTCATAACTCCTTAGGGAGATTTGTATTGGAACCCCAATATTTTATCTATGCATTATATTCAGATTGTTATTCATTCTTTGATTATGTCTGAGTAGTTATCAACTAGATTTAGGGTTGAATGATAGCATACATGGATTAGCCCAAAAGTAAGATTGCTAGGTTAAGTGAATATCCATCAATTGAGTTGTGCTTAATGCTTGCATTCTAGAGTAGCTAACTAGAATCTCGAAAGTAGGACATGGATTCGATCCCTAAGTACTACACCTGATCTCTTTTAGCAAGAGTATTATTTTGTGTGTTAGGATTAATGGTTAATTTGATAGTTGATTGTTTAGGGTATTTATACCCTACTAGAAAAATAAAACACACAGTGTCACTCCGTCAGGCATATAGGGAAGGAAGACGTGAGGTGGATTTGATCTTTTAGGATCGCTCGGTTCAGATTGCGGCTGACTTCGAGTAGATGGAGAATGCTCAGAAAGTCTTTGGTGATTATCGCGACTGCAGAGGTTCTGTGGCCAACTTGTGGTGCACGAAGCGTGACGATTACATTTACGATACTGAGGTGACCAGGATGTCGAGACATAAGAGTAATTTCCCTGGCGCTGAGTCGCTGATCCCTCCATTTGAAGGGAGGATTTAGGAACACTTGGCCTCGATTCCCATTTCTCCATGTCATGTGACTATGTATTACACACGTGGTGAGTGTTGTATTCGAAGGGAGTCGGTTCCCTATATATTATGTGTTTGTCAGTTTGTATTGTACTTTCTCGTTAGGGCTTTCTTATATATTTCTGTTTCGTAGCTTATTTTTTTTCTTTCTACGGGTAAAGCATCAACGAGAGTGAAAGAGTGTGAGTGTGTTCCTCATTTCATTTTCTGTAGCAGATCGTGATACATTGATTTGCATTAAGATGAATATTTTTGAGGGTTTTAGTTCCGAGGAAAATCAAGAATGCCTAAGTATGGACGAAGAGAAATTGTTTTGTATCTCCTTCAGTGATACTATGCATTTGAGAGTAAAGAGTGGAGTTGGGGTAAGACCTAGGTTTATCTTGGTGTCTTAGAGTATGTGACATGGGTCTGTTTATTTTTCTAGCAGGGTATGAATATCCTAAAAAATTAACTATCAAATTAACCATAATCCTAACACACAAATAATACTCTTTCCAAGAGAGATCAAGTGTAGTACTTAGGGATCAAATCCACAGAGAGCAATGGCAAACAATAGATTTCTAATTTCTAAAGACTAAGCTAGGTAGATATATATTAGTAGTAAACAATCAATTAAGGAAATATTCCTTATCAAGAGGTATAAATGCAATATGGAAATAAGATGATAATGCTTTGTAAATAGGGAAATGCGCTACTAAACTAACTAGATGAAGATGTAAATATGCTAGATCTAGGGTTTCAAACTTAATGAATTATAGGGAATAGGAAGCACGGAAATGTAAATATTCTAGAACTCAAATATTAACTATTCTGACCCTTTTAACTCCAAATCTCGTATGCGAGCAAAAGGAAACACAATTGATCGACGGCTAAGGCTTGATGTCGATCAACGGTGAAATCAGAAGGAAGTGTGAACGAGAGTTGATAAGTTCACGAAGCTAATTAGACCAGCTCCCCCAGGCGCCTAACAGCCTAGTTCAATGGAGTCTATTCTGGAACAGATCCTACTCTTGTAGTCGTCTATGTCCTACTTTTCAGATCCTAGTTAGCTACTCTAGAATGCAAGCATGAAGCACAACTCAATTGATGGATATTAACTTAACCTAGAAATCCTACTTTTAGGCTAACCCATGATTGCTATCATTCAACCCTAAATCTAGTTGATAACTACTCAGACCTAATCCATTCTACCAACAACTTAGTATAGCAACCAAATCCATTCAATCAACAACTTAGCAAATACTAGCATGACTCCCCCCTTCTACTGATTTCATTTATTTGCATAAAATAAATGTGTATGGTTTACCTTTGGAGTATCGATCAAAGGACATGATGGACTCTTACCCCTGCAATTCAGGACAACCATGCACAAAGTTTTATCAGATACCTTTCTTCCTTCTTTTCTCTCTTCTCTGAATCTTTTTAGATATCAAATTCAATGGAAAATAATGCTGATACAGTCCATCTTGCCATCTTATATTTGATTTTCTTTTCTTTTCTTTTTTTTCTTTTTTCTTTTGCTTTTTGGGCAAAGTTATAGGTGAATAGTGGGGTCATCCGTAATGTACCTACCACTCGCTTCCAACAATGTGATCGTTCCGCCGAATCAGAATAATGGGGTCATCGGTAATGTACCTACCTCTCTGCATCTCGGGAAGTCATCTCAATATTTTAAGCTTTTACGTAGATGCTAAATAGAGAGAGGGAAGGGAGCCAGAGGTGCAATAACTTGTACCTTTAAACTTGATGAAGGAATCTGATCCAGTGTATACCAAGCCCCAAAGCAAGCAAATAATGTCAGAATTAGTGTTGGAAATCATCTTCGATTCCTTCAAACTTTCTAAGCAAGTGTGATATAGTGGCAGGATGATCCACTTTGGTATCTCTACGAATCTCTGCAAACATCCTTCTAAGAATGGTGCTTATAGGAGGGTTAGTTAATAATAAATCTTGATCATAGTCCCCTTCTTGAATAAACAAAAATTTTGAAAAACTTATATAGATATAGTAAATAAATCTCAAAGACAATTAAATAGCATTAGCGAACCTTCCCCAGACTTAAATTACACTGTCCGCAGTGTAATCTGTCCCGGATTGGTTAGGAAAAAGTAAAATCATAAGTAAAAGTTTAAGTAGAAAACTCGATACCTCTCTCTGTAAGAGAGTGTCGATCGGTTGTAGGCGGGTGTGGTCGATCGATGGTCGCGATCCATTGTCGACTGATGGTGCCTCTATGGTGTCGATCGATGGTGGACTCAAAAAGTCTGGAAAAACAAAGTAAAACTCAAAATAAATAGTAGTATAAGTAAAAACTAAATAATAACTTACTAAACAGTGGGTTACCTCCCACACAGCGCTTGGTTATAGTCTTAAGCTCGACTTTCTGAACTTCCTGACTATTATGGAGGTGGATCAACACTTGGAAAACAAGTGCCTACATCTTCTTTGCTCTTCTGAAACATGAACCAATGATGCTTCTCATTGCCTCATCTCCTCTGGCTTTCTCATTCTTTATGATCCTCCACCGAATACAATCTCCTTTGTAGATTCTCAATAATGCCATGTAGCATTCTAAGTATGGCAGCTGTAGTCTCTGACGTATCCTCCAATTGCTGAGAAATATATTCCTTCATCAGGGTCTGAAAAAACAATCTCATCGAACATGTCTTCTAATTGTTTTTCTGCTGCGATTTTTTGTCTGTCGAACTCAATATTGATCAATGGCCTGATGCTCTGCTGTATGTCTTTTGTTTCTGCATAGACATAGCGATCTTTGCTGCATGTTCTGGTAAACATATGTAGCTCTTCTCAAACATAGTAGCTCTCTCTAGAACCGCTCTGATGTCTTCTTCTTGCATATTTCACAACTCTTCCGTCTATAGCTCGTTACCATTCGCATCTCTGTCGATGTCATACTCATCTTTCTTTTCCCAGGAAAATTGTTCTGCCATCAGCATCATAAGATCTCTTTCGATGCTCTATACGACTGTCTATTAATAGTGGTTGATCCAATCGATCGATCGTCGACTTTCTGAACCATAGGCATTGGAAGTACAAAACTGGTGTACCCTTAGAAATGTGGTGTCAATCGACTCTGGTACATGTGCGTCGATCGATGGCTTCTCCTGTTGTCCAAATAAATATCCTGATCCATTAGCCAGAACAAGCATCTGCTACATCCTCCATAGATATATGTAGAATTATCCCATAAAGAGCCCGTGCACGTCGTTCTGGGTCTCTAAAAATTCCAAACTCATCCGGCCTAAGATAACCAATATCTCTTTCTTCTACTCTAAATTCTTGTTCTGGTTTGCATTTGATGTCATTCAATGGCCATTAGATGCCGTCGATCAATGCTCGAGTATCTACTTTCACGTTCATTACCCAGCCAGCTTCTTCCAGTGCCACGACTCGAGACTCAACCAGCTCTTTCTCTCTGTAATCTTCATCGTATTCTTTGTAAGCTTCACTATATCCTCGGTATGCCTGATGTGTGTTGATCGAAGGTGTATGGTGACCGTTGATCAATGCTCGATAATCAAACTGTTTGCCGAAAAGGTTTCCAGCTCCATTAGCCACCGCATAGTATATCTGCCACATCTTCCCTAGTGACATGTAGAATTTTGCCATCCATAGCTCTTCCGTGACCATCTGATCTCTCATAATACCGAACTTATCTGGTTGAATACAAACATATTCCTTCTCACGTTCTGCTGTTGAATCTAGTTTGGACTCTGCGTTAATATCAGTATCGATTGATGGTGATTGGTTACCATCGATCAATGTCGATTTCCAGATTCAATTGGAAACATGAAAAACACAAGCCTCTTCTATAGCAATACCACAATACTCGATTATCTCTTCCTCTCTGTAATCTTTGTCTTACTCGAGGTAGTCTGGGTTGTATTCAAAGTATGCATGGTAGGTGTTGATCAGTTCGGAAGTAGGACTATCGATCGATGATAAATATCCATCATCGGTCTCCCTTGTTTCCCTAAAATACATCCATAATCTGTGAGTATAATAAGCTTCATAAAAAGAAATATCTAACGGAATTTTAAAAAGTCTTTTAGCGAAGCTATCCATCTCTTTTTCATTTGCTTCTCTGCGTTAGTGTTTGGGGATCTTTTGCTTCCTCTTGAAGTGTCTGTCATTTCTTTATCAAGATCCACAGCTTCATACGTGTCTGTATTCTGTTCTGAAACTGTCATGGTTGGATGCACAATCAAACTCGCATTGATGCTTGGCAGTCGAACTGGTTTTCTCATCTGTCGATCGATGCTCAGGTCGCATTGTTGATTGATACCTCTATCTCTCTGTCGGTTGGTGCTCTCATCTCTATGCCGATCGATGTTAGTCGATTCACATGAATGCCACTGATGATGCAGGAATCATTGTCGATCAACGCTCATTGGTTGGTGTTGATCGACACCAATGGGAATTGCCGAATGACATTGAACTTTCCACACGAAAATCTCCCTCTTGGAGCTTCTCTCTCTTAACTTCCTGCCCAAAATCATCATCAATCAATGCATTGACGTGGTGCTTCTGTCCAGCCTCCATTTTCTCCTTAATCAGGCTCTCATACCTCCCAATGGTTTCACTTATTTGCATCACTTGATTCTCTAACTTCTTCACATGGGTGCTGAGGTTTTCAAACTTGGTATTGAGGTTGAGGTACAGACCATCAATCTTTCCATTGAAATCCATAGTCATCTTCTGCTGTCCCTCTAAAACTATGTTGACCATTGCTTCCATCTTTCTTTCCTAAGCCTCTGGAGGAGGGTTCTGGTAGTGAGAAGATCCATAAGTCTTGTTGTTCTTGAAGGACTTTCGCTGTGAATCCTGATTAAATTTACTCCTTTGACCATCCCCATAGGATTTCCTATTGAAACCTGGATTTCCTTGTCTCTAGAAACCATTCCCACCAATGTAGTTCACATTTTCTTCTTCTTCAATCTCATCATCTCCAGACTCTATTGCTTCCATTTATGCAAAAGTAACCTGCTTTTTGAGAAATTTTTGAACACTATCCAATTTTGCCTTGACCTCTTCAATCTGCTCCTTACCCAAAGCTGGAGTTGATTTCTTTCTCTCAAAATCTATGTTCTTGGTACTGTTACTGAATGCCAGATTCTCAATAAATCTAATAGCTTATTCAGGACTCCTAGTGCTGAAATTACCCCCACTGGCAGTTTCCAAAGCAATCTGATACCTCTAAAGAAAGTGTGAAGAAGCTGCACTTCGTTGAACACGTGATGTGGACAATCTCTCTGGTATGACTTGAATCTGATCCAGGAGTTTCTGAAAAACTTTGAAGGCTCTTGTGAAAAAGTCGCAATCTTCTATTCTCGCGTCATCAAAGAAGTTACGCAAGAAAGCATTCTTGATGTCAGAGATCCTGATGGTAACTGCTTAAGCCAATATGAAGCTTCTCCAGTAAGTTTGTACTTGAAGAGCTTACAAAAGAGATAGTCCACAGGGACTCCATTGGCTTTAATAGCAGTCACTAGATCCTCAAATTGCTCCAGATGATCCATAGGGTGCTCATTTCGTAACCCAAGGTAAGGCGTTTGCACTACAAGTCCAAAGAAAGCGGGCTTGATCTCAAAATCGTTTCTCTGCAAAGCTGGAGGACGAATGGCGGACCTGTTAGCGTAGAATTAGTCTGGAAGGTTGTAGTTAGATAGTGTTCTCTAAGCATCTTGGGCATTAGCTTCATGTTGAACTACTGAAGCGTCTGTTTC
Source organism: Moricandia moricandioides (assembly GCA_905132885.1). Taxonomy (NCBI): domain Eukaryota; kingdom Viridiplantae; phylum Streptophyta; class Magnoliopsida; order Brassicales; family Brassicaceae; genus Moricandia; species Moricandia moricandioides. Next base: position 164,700 of record CAJHQQ010000561.1, read on the forward strand.
CGTTTATGCTTCTGTATCACGGATTACAGGCCCCTGATCGTCTATCTTTTGACCTGCTGCATTTTGCAGATAACCGTCAAGGTCATGCAAGTCTTCACTCTGATCCTGAACCACTACTAAAGTTGCAATCATTTGAACCCGTCTGCTACTATCGATCAATGCTGGTAAGTTTCTGTTAATCGATGTTGTGTGATCAATACTCCTCGGCAACGGTGCCAAATTTGACATGGGTGTGTTTATTGTTCGGGCAGGGTATGAATATCCTAAACAATTAACTATCAAATTAACCCCAATCCTAACACAAAGCCAAGAGAGATTAGGTGTAGTACTTAGGGATCAAATCCACAGAGAGCAATGACACACAATAATATTTTTATTTCTAAAGACTAAGCTAGGGATATATATATATATATATATATATATATATAATCAATTAAGAAAATATTCCTTATCAAGAGGTATAGATGCAATATGAAAATATGATGATAATGCTTTAATGTAAATATGGAAATATGCTACTAAACTAACTAGATGCCAATGTAAATATGTTCGATCTAGGGTTTCAAGCTTAATGGATTATATGGAATAGGAAGCACGGAAATGTAAATATATTAGAACTCAAATATTAACTATTCTGACCCTTATAACTCCAACTTTCGTATGCGAGCAAAAGGAAAGACCATAGATCAACAACTAAGGCCTGATGTCGATCGACGGTCAAATCAGAAGGAAGTGTGAACAAGATTTGATAAGTTCACCAAGCTAATTAGACCAGCTACCGCATGCGCCTAACAGCCTAGTTCAATGGAGTCTATTCTGGCACAGTACTTACTCTCGTAGTCGTCCATGTCTTATTTTCGAGATCCTAGTTAGCTACTCTAGAATGCAAGCATGAAGCACAACTCAATTGATGGATATTAACTTAACCTAGCAATCCTACTTTGGGATAATCCATGATTACTATCATTTAACCCTAAATCTAGTTGATAACTACTCATACATAATCAAAGAAAAAACAATAGTCTGAATATAATGCATAGATAGAATACTGGGGTTCCAATACAAATCTCCCAACGGATTTATGAATCTTCTCCCCTAAAACTATAATAAAAAATCATACTCTCCAGAACCCCCTTTTTCAGTGTAATACATTAAACATAAGTATAAGACCATAAAATTTAGGTCAAAACTCATCCAGGGCATCTTCGTCATTTGTCTCTAACTTGGGCTTGAAATATTTTGTTTGTGATTTGGACGTCGCTCGATGGCAAGTGTGCAACATCGATCGACCTTGGTCTTGTATCATCGGTCGACGCCAAGGTTGTGTAGTCGATCAACGACTATCTTGTACTTCGACTCCCCAAACAATCAGCTACGGATTCTTCTCCTCCAAATGCTCCAAAAGCTACAAGTATCTCCATATATCTCCAAAATGTACCTGGACCTGTAAAGACTCTAAAACATAGTCTAGACACACATAATATACCCTAAATAGAGCCTATAATATGGCCTAAAACTGGTAATAAATAGGCTATATCAGTATGCAGGGTTGATCCCGGCTTACTTGAGTCTTTTGCGATTTCAACCTGAATCCGTTTCAATATTGAAATGTGCGATGAGTTCTCGGTTATATGATTTGCATCGATCGGGAGTCGAGTATCTCTCCGAAGATAATTTTCAGGTCTTGGAAGTACTGACCAAAACTTTGGAGTTCTATATCGTGCTTATCCTTGTGTCGGATGTTACATGACAAGTTCTATTGGAGGAGCAGGTCAGATTAAGCGTTCATTTTGAGAATGTTTGATTTTTCTGCTGGGACCAATTGACAGACGTGAGGTAAGAGTAAGGACTTGTCTTGCTAACTTGAGTTAGTTGTTAATTATAGTCACATGTTGACTGTTTACGGAAGTTGTTGGTGTTCGAAATAGCCAGCATCTTTTCCATTCTCCTTCAGTTTGGCCTTTCCCATTGCAATCTGGATGGTCAGCAGATTCGCTTTGGGATCGTTGGTGCCACTGTACATAGGGATCTTGATCTTCCTACGGTCTGCGATTTTAGTCTCGGTGATACGAGCAGTGAAGGGAGTTTTCTGAGCTTCTTCAAGAAGTCTCTCAATCTTTGTCATGGCGCTGGTAACATGGGGAATTTGTGATTTAACCGCTTTTACTTCTGCGGCAGTTTTTTGATATACGCGCGGAGATCATGTATCTTGTCGCGATCACCGCTAGCAGTTTTCTGAGCTTTTCAGCATTTTATGCCGGTGATCTATGCCTATTCTTCGGCTACTCTTCTCGTTCTAACCAAAAGATGTTTTCTTCTTCTTTTATGGGTTTATCGAATGAAGATTTTAGTCGTGTCATTCTACTTCTCATCCTTCTTGGATCTACGTCAGCATCTTTCTCCACATGAGCGGATTGGTCGTTGAGATCCAAGTTGAGTCGCTCGACTTCGTTTTCTTCTATCGAATGAAGATTTTAGTCGTGTCATTCTACTTCTCATCCTTCTTGGATGTACGTCAGCATCTTTCTCCACATGAGCGGATTGGTCGTTGAGATCCAAGTTGACTCGCTCGACTTTGTTTTCTTCTATTTCTTGGTCAAGAGGTGGAAGGTTCTTCGCGTTTGAAGGAGTTTCCTCACCGGGGTTTTGTCCTGACGGGTTTCCCTGTGTGTTTGTGGGCCTATCTAGCGGAGTTGTGAAGTCGAGTTTTCTTCTGCTAAGGAGTCTTGCAGCTCCGCGACAGAAAAGGCTCCTAGTTCTCACTGTTAGGGTTTCAACCTTCTTAACCAGAGAGTTCGTGAGCTTATCTTGTTTGTCTGACTTCTGTTCAAGAGTCGAGAACATCTTTTTGATTCCTTCAAACTCCACGGTGTTTGCGTTAGTGTTGACCGCATGGCGTTTTCTTCTTGATTGTCTCAATGTTGTCATCACCGACTGCATCTTTGGTAGCTAGTTGAGTGTTCTGAGCGTCTATAGTCATATTTTGACCTAGCGTGTTTGCGGCTACGATTTAGATTGATCCGACCTCCCCTTCATCTAGCGCTAAATTGTGGGAACCGAAGTTAGCACTGTCGATTTTTGTAATCTAAGGAAAGCAAAGAATCCCCTACTTTCCCTAAGGTCCCAAAAATCTGCTAAGCCAACGACAAGAGGTTAAAGGAATGAAAAATAGATGAAGTAAAATAAATAGAGTAGAGAGCAAAGTAAGGATGATCTTATTTTGATTATGCGTATGAGTGTTACAACAAGTAAAAGAGCTTCTGCTGCAAGAGCTGTCAGCGTGTTCTCTAGTTTTATCCACCTAAAAACCTAAGACCTTGTCTCTTCTTATATATGCCTCAAGGTCGGTCAGCTTTTTCCTTTCTGCTCTTGATTCGAGTTTATCTCTTTCCGGAAATTTCCTTATCTTTCTTGATCTTCATGTTTATCTTGGAAAATTGGTATTTATCCTCTTTTCCATTTATGTTCTGACAAAACCAAATAGACCATCATTTTTATTTGGCCGATTATCGAGTTCTAAATCATAAGTGGCCTTTTATCATGTTTTAGGCCACCTGGGCCGTTTTACGATTCCACACATTTTTACAATTATTTTTCTCAGAAAAATTGTCGGTTTGTTAGTAGTTTGTTTCCGTATAATTGGATGTTTCAATCCATACGTTATTATGCGAAATGATTTTATGCTAATAATTTTTGCCTCATTTATCATTTGAAATTTTATGATAAAATATGTCGTGCTAGTTTTTATCATAAGCTTTGAAGGAAACTCCGATCAAAACGTGACAAAAGTTGTTCTCTCGATCAAAATTTGAAGGAGAAAAATACGAATGAACTGTGGGGCGAGATGATAGAGAGAGAGAGAGAGAGAGAGAGAGAGAGAGAGAGAGAGAGAGAGAGAGAGAGAGAGTTAGAGTCGCCTTGACGTCGAGACACACCAGAGACGAGGCCAAGATGGCGAGGCGGACCACAGACATAGTCATCTCGCCATGATGGCAGGACGGACCACAAACATGGTCGTCTCGCCATGGTGGCGAGACAGACCACAAACATGGTCATCTCGCCATGATGGGGAGACGGACCGCAGACACGGTCATCTTGCCATGACAGCGAGACGGACCGCGGACACGGTCATCTTGCCATGAAAGCAAGACGGACCACAGACACGGTCATCTCGCCGTGATGCGAGAGAGACCCAGGCGAGGCCGTCTTACCGTGATGGTGAGATGGTCTAATACTATAGATATCTTGCCATCACGGCGAGACGGGCTAGCATTATGGTTGTCTCGCCATGATGGCGAGATGGACCAATGGGCGTGGTTGTGTCACCTTCACAGCAAGATTGACTGGTTGCGGTCGTCTTGCCTTGATGGAACGATGGACACGGTCATCTTTCCACGACAGCGAGACGGACCAGAGATGAAAGAACGGTGAGAAGTTGGGATGTTTTCTTGTCTCATCGTACTTTTGAAAGTTGCTGGTTGAAAGATCGCGAGAATCTTTCGTGAGAACTTTTTGCTCGATTGATTTTTAATTCTTTTTTTTTAAAAGTGAATGTTATGTATGTAATTTTTAGAAATTGATTCTGTCGTGATTACTTATTACCCAACATCTGTTCTCTTAAAAATTACATTTAGTGAATGTTGTTTTCTCCTAATGGTATCCTTAGACTAATAGGTTGTTAGAATGTCAAAAACCTGTTTGATTTCACCCTAGAATTCGTTAAATTTGCATTTTCGAAATTAGTGTTCTTGAGAATTTGGGTTTTCAAAAATTCTCATAAAATTTGAAATTAATTGCTTGAACATGTGCTTTTTAGTGTATTAATGATTTTGAAAGAGATTACATGATGTAGAAAACTTTCACTTTGTAAAATTTTGAAAATCATGTTAAGCCTCTAAAGTTTTTCAAGTTGAGCTTTGATGATGCATTAATGATATTTGAATCACACTTGTTGCACTAGAGGTTAAACACGTGTTAAATAACATTAAACAAGTCTTGTTTCCTAATGACCATCCAAGAATTGAACCTAAAAATCTTTCTTTGTCTCTTGAATTCAATGATTGTGCAATGAGATTAATTTGATAACTAGTAATGCTTATCCAGTGATTCTTGTATCTTTGATACTCCTTGGATATATCTAGTGTGGTGATTAATCGAATGAAGAGTTAACTTAAATATTTGAGATCTCTTTTGTAGGAGAATCATGTCGGATAGACCGAGAAGAAGCCAATACATGGCTGCACAAAAGGGAAAGAGGCTAGTAGAGTCTTCTCAAGCCGCGGTTGAGCCGCCTACGGTACAAAGGGCCCAATCTCAGATAAGGACTTCAGCTAGGAGAACCGAACCTCGAGAACCACCATTCATCCTCCAAGAGACCCGTCTACAAGATATTCAAGAACCTCATGAAGTGGTACTATTTTGTTCCAACCAAGTTCCCAGAGCCAGCTATCCTCCAGCAGCTCGATATATACGAGGATGTGAAGACTATTCTCATAAATATGGGTCTTCAAGGCATGTTGCCTATAAGCTATCCGGGATACGAAGACTTCATCACTGAGTTCTTAGCATCACTAGATGTCTTCCACCTCTATCATTCCCCTACCCCGGAAGACGGAGATGCCTACATCACCTTCTGGGCAAATAGAACGAGCCACATGTTTTCTTTAAGTCTTTGGGTGATATTTTTTTATTCCTGGACAACTCAGACCCAAGATTCAGGGTGATAAGACTACCGCCACATGGTTTTGAACAACCATTTGCTTGGGTCCTCACAAGTTGGGATCAAACAAGAATACTGATATCCGCAACCAGGCCCTTTGTTATGTTCACAAGATCTTGGCTTACTCGTTCTACGCGAGGAGAGAAGCTGGAGGTTTTAATGATATAGAGACGCTGTTTATGGACAGAGGGATAGAGCCACTTATAGGCAGATACTCAAATGAGGGTATTCCAAGCCGAGTCATCTACCCTATAGGGGTCGTGGGGGTATATGTGAACTGTCTAAAGAAATCTCAGCATTGGTGTTACACCAATACCAACATGACGCCTCAAGTCTCGAGAGGAGGATGGATCACTCCAATATTGGAGATGTGGGACACTTAGAGGGGGTTCAACCAACTTTTGGTCCGAAGTTCATTAATGAAGGTTACTTGACACAATCCTATCTTGACGGGAGATTGATCGGAGATAGGAATCTCATTGCTTACAATTACAACAACATCACCACCAGAGGAAAAGTGAGGACACTTCTCCCCAACCCGCGAGCAAACGTAGCGATTCAAGAGAACATCATCTTTAACTTGGAGCCTTACGAATTCGAAAATGTGGGAATACATGGTTTACTGGAGAAGATTGATGAGAATGCAGCAGCTCCTCAAGCTGAGAAAGAGCCGGCTCTAGAACCAGTGCCGATCTACCGTAGTCGCTACTACTTGGACTCGTATGGAGAGCCATTCCCTGTTGGGGCTTTGAGGGAAGCTCATGAGCACATCCATAGTCTAAGCCGGTGGAACCAGTATCAGGATAGGGCTATCTGGAACCTGAACAAGACAGTTAGGGTCCTCAAAACTATGTGAAGAAACTGAAAAAGAAGGTCTTTAAGGGTTGCTTTGGGCCGTGTCGTGATCACACAAATGCTACTTTATTGAGTTTGATGCACCTATTCCCAAGAACCGTCACACTTATCACGGTTACGTCTCTCTTGCACTGGTTCCTATGGAGGGACATAGAGACTCCAGGTACGAGACTCGCCAACCAAGGTGCGACTTCCCATCTCTTCCATCGAATCTCTTCCATCGAATCTCGTCGGAAACAAATCTCCTCCACTCTACACTCCCACTTAATCGGCCGAATCCGATGAACCAACTCCATGAGATACCACACACCTCTCTATCATTTTATATACCATTTTCAATTGCATTTATTTTCCCTTTTGGTATCTTTCCTCTTCTAAGTCACACAAGAGACCGTGTGATTCAATTTTAGGGAAGGTACCAAGTGTCTAATGTCTTATATGGTTTGTGTGAGCATTGCATTGTATAGATAATTGCATTAAAAACAAAATAAAAATTGAAAAATGCATTAGAAAAACCAAAAAGTGGAATTTTTCAAAAAATACAAAAAGAAGCATATAGCTTCATCCTCTTTCAATTGCATCAATAGGATCGAGTCTAGAGCATTTAGGATTTGCATCATGCATAGGGGGAAATGATTAATCTAATCTTGTAAAGAACTCATGCTAAGAACTCAAAATGATACCCTTTGTAATCATGACAAGTAGCTTGAGCATTAGATAGAATACTTGTAGACTTCGAGCCTTGAAAACTCCTCTTCAAACTAATTGATTGTTGAAGCTAACTCATCTTTGAAGCCAACTCTAACATTATTTAAACCAAATGAACTTAATATATCTTGCTTATGGTCCTTTGAGTACTAGGTCATGGCTTTCATACACACTTGTTGGTCTTTTACTCATTATACCGAACTTTGAGAACTCAAGTGGCTACCTTCCCATTGCCCTAACCCTACCGTTATTTCAAACCAACATTATTTGTTAACTGAGGTCCTTTTAGAAATTTTGAGATGTGCATAATGTTGAGAGTATTGGGAATGACAATGGTTGGTCTCAGTTACTTGCTAGCTTTAAGACTCATGTTGTCTAACTTCTAGGATAAGGAGAGGAATTATTAAGATTTTTATTTTTGAGATGTGAGAATAAATGAAAGAAAAGAGTGAACTCAAAAGTCTAGAGAAGAAAATAAGTCACTAGGGATCAAAAGAAAAAAAAACATTTCAAGAGAATGAAGTAGCTCAAAGTGTCTAAAAAAAACTGCAAAAACAAAAACCCTTAAGAATACAAAACACAATATCAAAATAGAAGGTTAAAGTCAAATAAAAAGATAGATAAGGAAAAGAAAATGTTAAAGAATCCCTAGTCGATAAAAAAAGAGACAAGGAGTTCAAATAAAAAAGAGTGTTCATGTGTGATTTGGGGATCTTTGGGTTTGTGAAAAAGAGTTGGCTTTGAAGAACAAGGGTAGCACTTAGTTAATATTTAGTAAAAGGGTAGAATAATGGAGATTGTGAGCATTGTATGCAAAAGTTGATCATTTTCTTAGATATATTATGCAAAATGTCAAGCTACTAAGTTATTGAGAGTGAGTTACCCAGTAAAATCATCTTAACATCTTTTATCCATCACAACTTCAAGCCTCTTCTTACCAAACCAAATGAATTGGACCATTTGACCATTTCCAAGAATTCACCTATAGTTATGCAAATGACTGTGAGAGTTTGTGGATTTGTTTGTGAATACTTGATGATGGGTGTAAAGATTAAACGAGTTAAGATAGGCCTTGCGAAGTTAGAGATTGATAAGTTTTTGTTCTTGCTATTTGGTATAAATATGAAAGGATAACATGTTGAAGGCTTTGAGAGTATATTTTGGTAATGAGCCCCCACCTTGAAACCTCTTCTCCTTCTTGTCTTTGAAAGTTCACTTGTGGACAAGTAAAGGTCTAGTTTGGAAAAATTGATATATTGTTACTTTCATAGTTTTAGCCTTATCATTTCTCTTGCTTTAGGTTCATTTTGCATTCATTTAGATGTATTTTTGCATTGTGGAACTTTTGGAGTAGATACTATGGTGAAATCGAGAAATTGGAGAGATGATTTGAGAAAAATGAGGTATTTGGAGTCGTAGATGATTGTAGTGGTCAGGGCTAGCAGTCAATACCAAGACCGCTAGCATTATCTTGAACCAGCAGCCAGCTCAGAAGCCTCTCTACCTTGGCCGCTAGAGACTTTGAAGAAAAATTCAATTTAAACCGAGGGGCACCGTGGGCATTTCTACCAAACTGGAGATACCGCGAGAAGAAGATGTTCATAGTGACCTGTACTAGCAGCCTCTACCTTGGCTGCTAGTTTTGTCCTAAAGATGTATGAAGAAACACTTAGCGGTCCATCCAGCGGCCAGAA